>WSFP011497681.1:0-14165 GCA_009831015.1 Picea engelmannii
CCTGCTTATCATTCAAAGACAAAGCACATTGATGTTCAATATCACTTTGTGAGAGACATGATTGAAGAAAAGAAAGTATCATTGATGAAGGTGGACACTTTGAATAATGTTGCAGATTCATTAACAAAATCTGTGAGCACTGATAAGTTCTATTGGTGTAGAGGATCCATGGGCATTGTTGCCCTGGATTTTTGACTATGTAACCATGTAACCCTGTAACCCCCTGTGTGCAAAGAAAACAACAAGTGGGAGAATGTTGGGTATGTGTTATATTCTTTGCACGAGTAGTAGTGTCTGAGCGTCTGCGCCGGGCACGTAGGGGAGTTAGAGGGGGGACTGTTAGGCCCCCTCTCGGGGGGTGTAGGGGGGCAGAGCCTCCCGCATGGGGATTCGGGGGTAGCACCCCCCAAAAAAAGTTTCGCACCAGGATGACATATTTTTGGGACAACATACTTCCGGGACCACATTTTATTTCGGTGGTTTTTCAGCACATGGTTTTTTGCCAATGGTTTTCTATTTCTGGTTAAGGAATTAGGGTTTTGGACTAATCTAGGTGATTGGGTTAGGGTTTTGGATGTCGTTGGCTCCTATATGTATATTGTATTGTAAACAATGTAACACAATGTATGAATATAATATATGTTGGTTTTCCCGGTTTGGGTTTCCAGGTGAAAAATCTTTGTGTAATGTTTGTATTTGCTATTGTATATTTTCTTTTCTTTTCTGAATATCAGTTTGCAGTAGATATTGTACAAGGTTAGAATTTACAGATTGAAGGATGATGGATTTTTCTTGGATATGATACTGAAGAATTATTTATGAAGACTTAATACAAGTAAAAGCTAATTCATGATCAGTTTGTCTTATTGTGCATTTATGTCAATTACTTTATCAATTTCTATTCATTATTGAGATCGCTTGATGAAATATGATTCTTTGGTTGTGAATTCGATTGCAAGAACATGTTATAATATCATTTATATGTGTAATTTCTTCCCATTCATGTTATTGGAATATTTAGTGTGACTTATGCTAGAAGAATAACGAATTTTAGCTTATTTTCTAGTTATGAATTACATGCTCGTGATCAATATATTTATCATTGTTAGATTAGTATTAGATATAGGATTGAATTTACATAATTAAATAGGGTTTCATTTAGTATTTAGGAAATCCTCAATGATAAGTATCCTTTCGAGGATCAATCTCTTTTGGTGGCAATTGGGCCCACACACCTATGGACATCACCACACCAAACGAGTATAGGCTTAATTGGGGATTTGATTGAGTGATGATCCCTTGTTGCGGGAGGAATTTTTATTCCTATCAACACCTCTCTAACAACTATGTCAAAATATCCAAAAACCATGAGCTCTTTGATATTCAAATCAATATCTTTTTTGAGACCCTAAACTAAGGATGCATACTCAATTGTATTGTTTGTGCATTAAAATTCCAACCTACAATACAGGAAACTACACTTACCAGTTAGATCTATGAAAATACACCCAACACCTGCTCCTTATTGAGACTTGGAACCATAAAAGAAAAGAGCCTAGATTTTATAGGCAAAACGAGGTATTACTTCATCCCTTTCAATTTATGATATACTAATTATATAAATTTCACTAAGGCTATTGCAGATTTCTGGTATGAATTCTTCCTTTTATAGAGGTAATTCTAACTTTTGTGTTCCTGTGATTTCATATGTGAAGGCTATGAAATTTACAAAGTCTAAGTCAAGAGAATAATTCCCAACTATGGGAAATTTAGACGAGGATGGTTCATTGGGTGCCTCCAAATCAGTCACGTTGTGCTTTAAATATTTTTCTCGGTTAACTATTATTTTATTAGGTTGCATGTTCCAAGGAAACTAGTGGTGAGACCAATTAGAAGCAAAATACCCTTGGAGTTTTTTTTTCCATTCATGGCTAAGCAAAATACCATATGTTTTTGGGATATCTACAACCACAATATCAATGACTTGGTGAATCTTTGGATGGGAAGCAATCATAATCATAACATCTTTCAATTCTTCTATGACTTTTACTTCCTATATGTCTAATTGTATGATATGGGTTGAACTTTTGGTAGGTGTTTCATTTAATTTCTTACAAATTGAATATGACATGACATTTGACGGCCCTGAGTCTACCAAAACAATGTGCACATTTCTATTGAAAATATCAAAAGGTAACAAGAAAGGAGGTATGGATAACTTAGATTTCTTATCCGTGGATGATGTGTTTACTATTGATTTCCGATCTTCCCCTAAATTTACTCTTCTTATGTTTTGATCAACATTCACATTTTGGGTTTTTTCATCCTTCAATGCTTTAAGGAAAAGCGTTTTCTGCTGAGAAATCCTGTAGAGATCCATTATCGATATATTTGATTTAATTTTCTTTCATATCTTCTACCATGTTGTATTCCAACTATTCCAATTAATGATTCACAACTTTAGGAGAAAAAGTGATTACGAGACTGGGTTTGACTACAGGTGTCGAGGTCCGAGCCTTCTTAATATCTTGAGATACATCAGAATGGGGTTGAGAAATAGGCCCTTTTCTCATGGTCTACACAGCTAAGGTTTCATCTATTAGTTCCTCCTCTTCCTTCCTGTTTACCCTTGGCATCATATCCCGCAATACCATAGTTGCTTCATTGAGATGTTTGGTGTATTCTTCATCTATAGAATTATATTATGGATCATTGGTTTGATCGTTAGAGAACAACCATATCGAAAGTTATTTTCCATCAATTTCATGGCATTTATCCATTGAGAGAAATCTTCTTAGAATGATTTTCCTTATGATAACTACAAAAAGAATCTGAGGCTACTTCCCCTAAACCAATAGTCAAATTAGATGGGGTAGGTTCAACAATCTTAAAAGGAGGAGGTATATTAAATTACGGTTTATAAGGAATTTTGTTAGACATACCTTCCCCTGCACTCATCTTTATGTCTATTATTTTGTTCGAAATGTTTTTAATCGTCCCTTGTAAGCTCTCCATATCAGTGCTATTATTTTCGTGGCTTTCCATAGGTTTTTTTCCTTATGATATTGTCAACAAATGGACTCGTTTAGGTTGTAATGTTTCCTTTTTAACTAAGGATATTTTACTCTCTTTACACCCTTTCTCAAATTCTATATTTTTGGCTTGCTCAAAGTTTTTTGCAAGGGTGTGTTTATCATCCCTTTTTATGAACATAAAAATTGAGGTTGGCAAAGCATTGGCATAAAACTCAATTTGTAACTCTTGGGTAGGGGTTAATTCCCATTGAAACTTGTTTAAGATTGTGGTAAAACATTAATTAAAATCCTTGACCTTTTCTTTAGGCCCCATGGGAGCAGTAAATAACTCAGCCATTAATTCCCTAGTAGTGGTTTCCTCTCCAAACTTATCTAGGAAATCCTTTTGTAACTTGGTCCAATTTGTTATAGATCCAATAGGGAGATTGAAGTACCAAGTGGAGGTTTATGTTTCAAAAATACAAGGAAAAATTTGACAGAATACATCCTCATGTTGTACATTCATTAACTGAATAACAAAAATAAACTTATTAATGTCATCTTCAGGAGATTCCTATGTTTTAGGGTCATATTTCAAAAGTAACTTCTCCAGATGTTTGTGTAAATGGTGTATTGGACTAGATAATGCCAAGGCATCCATCGCAAACCATGATTGGTTATTATTTTCATTATTATCTTCCATGTGTTTTGGTTCGTAGTCTGAAGCTTTAGATTCTAGATCAGATTCTTATTCCTTAGGTTTAGAGTACTCCTGGTGGTCAGAAAGATTGCTTGCAGGAGAAGTAATTGTAGGTGTATTTGGGATTAAGTTGAAGGGTTGTTCTATTTTGTGTAAGGAAAAATCTAGTAGGTCTTTGACTATGTGTAGTAAGGTATGTTCAAATGTGAACACAATCATTTTTGCAAATCTCCTTCTTTGAGGAAGTAACGGGGTAGTGGGTAATGCCCCTATTTTTCGAGTGTATATTCTAGTGAATCTTCTGAAAGAATTGATTTCCTCGTGAGATATTACATATGGGATCTCAGGATGGTATCCAAAATTACTTTCTTGAGCTTGAGGTGAGGTTTTTCAATGGGTATATCTACAGGCTTTGGATTTTCTCTATGTGGGATATTTGTATGGCTTGTCATGCATCAACATGAGGGATGGATTCCCTTTTCTCAACAGGGGGGATTAAACCGAAGGATTAGTCCCAATTAGACGTTTCCTTGTTTGGTGTGGAATAATCCTTCAAATTAATGGTACAACAACTTTTCTATTGGATTTAAGAGTTGTTTATATTTACTTCTTTTGTTTCTTTTGATTATTGTTTTTTGTCTTATGTTCTCTTATTGTATAAAGAGAAATAGAAGATAGGTTTGAGCAGGTCTACCCTAAGGATAACCTTCATGGAAGGAAACAAACAAATTTTTTTGGATTCTTTCAATAAATAATTCTAGTCACAAACCATTATTAAGAGGTAAACATTCAAAAAAGAATAAAACAATCCCTTTCTTTTAAAGGTAACTCTTAAAGAAATAATAACTTGGAATAAGGGAGCAACAAGTTTAAATGATTTTAGGAAATAATCCTATGGAATATTTAGTTACAAGATATCCTTACAAACATATAATCATTCATCCTTTATTCTATCAATAATCATAAAAATAATTCCACAATTATTGAAACTCTTAACAAGATCTGAACACTTTATTGTAAATGAAATCAAATGATATATGCATTGATACCTAGAAAATTATGCAATTAAATAAGATAACTTGATAAACTTGAAACTCTTACTAGACATCTCAAACATAATGATTGAGTGTACAATAATCCATGATCCAATCAATGCATGCAATGGTTATGTAGAACGTTTTTGGCCCCCTTAGGAGCTTCTATTTTAATATTGAAGTTATTCTCGATTACAATAGTCGAAAATTTATTATCTCCAAAGGTTGTCTCTAAAATGTCAACACATTTATTTATATTTTCTAAAGATGCTAAAAATTGTACATTCAAAATTAGAAAATTTATATAAAAAAAAAAATAGATTCAAGATGACTCAAGTGATCAGGGAGATCTAGGGCTTGCATTCTCGTCCAAATACTCTAACCATTGAGAGAAAAGTTTAGCACATCTTTCACCATACAGGAAATTTTGTTGATCCATCAGCGTGCTCATGCATGCTTACTATTCCTGAAATGGCCAATGTATTTTTCCATTCTCTTTGTTAACTGGCTCAGTCAATCAATAGTCTTGATTTTTTCAAGTGCGTGTTTTTATATGTGTCCCTACTCAATCGATGATATATTCTGCACCTCTTTCTTATATTCATCGACACTTCTTTGCAACCCAATCGACACCTCATCTATCGATCGAAACTCATGAGAGGACCCGAATGCTAGTAATCAGAGGTAAAACTTTGATTGATTAATTTTTTCCTAGGCCTAATTAGAAGTATCCCATTCCGCTTCCACCCTTTCTTTCGTCTCATCCACAATGATGGTTCAGTACAGTGCAGTCAAGTGCATCTTGGAGAGGTTTTCTTTAGACATGATATCGATGTCATAGTCCTCATTTCCTTTCTCCTTCTACATCTCTCTGAGGAATTCTCCTGAGTCCAGTTCCCTTGCACCCTTATCACCCCAACTGAGTATTTTTCTGTGTGTAATCCCTAGAAACATGAATAATTCAAGGAGCCCCACTACTTTCCTTAAGAGATCATCCTGAATTTTCAAGAATTTTTCATGCTCCTCCATGAGATATTTTCTCAAATTGGTTGCTCCTACAGCCTCTTGATAATACTAAACTTGGTGCTTTAAAGAATTCACCTCCTATATAACCTACTCCAACTCCTTTTACTCGGCTACAACCTTATCAAATGAATCATGAGAGATGGCAAGGCTTACCGAAAATAATTCACTCATTATGGATGTCTTCGTGTCTAGAATTACTTCCTATGAGGTGCATAACACACTATTGTCTAATGTGGTTTTCCTCTTTTGTTGGGTGCTCTTGAAAATTGACCTCATTTTCTTATCATAAGCGTGAAATATTCTAAATCAAAAACTTCTTCAATGGGATAGGGAATAGGTTGGTCACCCCAAGAAAAACAAATTCCAAACTTCTAGGAGTATAAAAATTCCCAGAGATGGGGTCATGACTCTCTTATTTTTATAGGAAATCCTTACTTTCCACTTTTGGGTGAGTTTACATTGTCATGCATTGTCTCATCTATGTGGGCCTTCTGTGTATTTTCCTTGGTTTCTTCCTCTTTTTTCTCCTCATTTGATGGCTCTTTCGGTAATTTTTAAATTAGTTGGTCCCTTTCCAAATTCTATTCTGGTATAACATCTATATCTTCTTCATTCTAGTTATTTCCTTTTGTTTCATCATCACTTCTCGAATCCTTACCTCTATAGTGTCTTGATTGTACTAGGCATCCTAGACACCTATAGTATCTTCTTGATTCTTAGGAAATTTCACTTCTTCACTTGAGCCAGTAGCTAGATTTTGATCATGTTCATTATTTGTCCCTCTGGTGTCCTCCTCATGTGTTTCGGAGTCTTGATTGGTATTTTCATCTCATGTTTCCATACCCTTTTCGTATTTTGAATCTGGAGGAGAATTCTTATCCTTTTTCAAGTTTTCATTGATAATGGGGACATTTATTTTGTCCACTTGTTCATCATCTTTGGTCAGATCAATGATCTTATAAGGCTCATGAGGTGTTGCATCATTTCCTTTCTCTCCCTTGAGGCTCTTCTCCTTTTCTTTCGCTGCATTGATCTTTTCTAATTCTTCCTTTTCTATTTCATCTTCTTGAGCTTTCCATTTTTGTTCATCTTTCTCTTCCTTAACCTTTCTTTTCAGTTCTTCTTGATCTTGTTTAGTATTCTCTTCATGGTCTCTTTTCCTTTTCTCCAAAAACTATTTCTTTGTTTGTGCATTCTTGGCATTTATTCTATTCTCAATTAACAATTGTGGAGCAACCTCTTCCTCTTCTTTCTTTTTAATTTCTTCTTTTTATTTCTTCTATTGTTCTTGTTCCCTAGAAATTCTTTCCTATTCCGCCAACATAGCTTGTTGTTATTTATTTTCCTTCAATCTGTCTTCTTCGTCTTTCTTTTCTTTTGCAGTTTCTATGTTTAAGGTAGATCCTTGGTTTATCGGCTTTATTTTATCTTCTAGTGACAGGGAAGTAAACACAATCACATTAGGATGTGCTTTCCTTTGCTCCACCTCCTTCCATTCCTAGGCATTTTCAGTAAACAATTCTTCCTACCAATTATCATGAGTGTATGGCCATCTAATACATACTTGTTATACATGTTTAAGGACTAATCATGGATCTTCTAGCCATGAACCTAATTCTAGTTGAATCTAGCCTTCTTGTTTTGCATGCTTAGTATACCTCGCTCTGTAATATCCTACTTGGAAACCATAAGGGATGAATATTCTATTGTTTTCCTTCACCATTGTGGCATTGAACCCCTACATTATGGACTAATAGCATATTTATCCGACCACAAGACTATGAGGAACATAAATAGGCAAAAAATTAGGTTGGATAGTGGCTCCATATATGCGGAGATATGTGTATTTCTCTTCTAAATACCAGTTACTTATAAAAGACAAAAATTTCTTGGACTGTATGGATAATCTAGGACACTCCTGCCCAAAGATGAGGAAGTATATTTGGGCGATGAAAAAGTCACAAATTTGAGCATAATACCTCTTATATTTACTTTCCCGTATCATGTTGAAATAGACATGTACGGGAGGCTTAGAGACTTGCCAACTAAGTGACAAACCTGGAAAATTGTTGCAAGCACATAAGACATCAAGTAAGAAGGAGACCATGTGGAAAATTGGGGCAGTACCTAGTTGAGGTGTCTATGCTTGACCAATCCTAATACTGAGTTCCTTGGATATTATGGCCCCCCAATTAAAAATGATTCCCACATGGAAATATGGTATGCCAAGGGAAACCAAGATTCAGAAAATTGAGAACAATCTCTCTCTCTCTCTCCATATAATCTACACAATAAAATAATTAAGTACACATATGGTTCCCTTAACCCAATGATGGGATATATTCCTAGTGACCTATTGAAAATTTTATTATCCTCCTTCAACCAGTTTCATAGGATATTACTAGTATCATACTTCTAGTAGAAGGCTATTACAAAGTCCATATTAATAGATTCTTCAGACTTAAGGAACTTGTAGTATCTGTTAAAATCTTGTGGGATAAATGATCCAATGCATTCCCCTTTGTCATTATTAATATTGTAGTTTTGACAATCAGTGTGACCAATATCCCATTCCACCAATTCCACACATGGGGAAATGGGTTCCCTGGATACAACTATGTAATCTAGACCATCTAGTAAATGGGAAAACTACATTGTCGATTGTTCTAATATCTAGATTATTGTGACGAGTTGATTCTGGGTAGTTTTGATCTTTGAACCTAATGAATAGATCATTCCAGGTAGGGATTAGTACTTGTGTTGTGGCACCAACTCCTATTCATGACTCTATATCCTAGTAGGACGAAACATGTGTGGTTAGATTCTTCAGCGAGAATCTGATGAGTGGCTTTGTGTTTTTCTAAGTGGACGACCCCTATACTTGCGGTGGAGAAAAGATGGAACCCCCTTCTCCATCTCCCCACCTGGTTCTCGGATTCTTAGGTAACTTTTGTAATGGATATTTACTAGGAGGAATTTTGTGTGCATTAGGGAAAAGGAATATGAGTGATGGTGCATTACTAGAAGATAACATATTCTATATAAATGCATAGCATACCTTTTTGTTGAGTGATTTAATGACCAGATAAGTGATGCTCAGATGTAGTACGACTGAAATACTTGCAATTACTAGTTAGAATGCCTTATTTACATCGCAGGGAGAAACAAGGTTCAATTCTATGAGTTTGCAGAGTGAGAGCAAGTTTTAGTTCGTAAGCACATGAGTTAAAATTGTTTCTCAGGAAATAATGAATTCGAATTAGGAAAAAAAGCACAAGTTAAATGACCAAATTTTTTAGCCTGGGGTGGGATCCTACATATCCATAGAGTTAAATACTCCCCTATATGCTCAAACATATATTAATGATTGATTTGATGCACAAAATGGTCCATCTACAAATTTGAAAAGTGTCATTTGGTACACTTCAAGCTCATCGGCATCGGCAAGAACATAAATTTTTTATAGCTAACAAAGAGTCTCAACCCTACCATTGGCATCAATAATATGTACACTATGATGATGTGGGAAGCATATGTTTCCTACTGACTAGACATAATGATGTGGCAAGGGAAAAAAGCAGGTGATGTGTAGATGTTTTATTTGTAACGTGGCCTATCGACATGTCATGTGACGCAAATTTTACATAGCCATGAGAAATGAATACAACACAACCTAAGGATTTTGATGGCTCGGATCTATTCTCTCTCATAATCAAATGACCAATATTCATTTTTTCAGCAAAGGTTCATCAAAGTCTAGGATTAGTCATGGGATATCAAATGTCGATAAGATATGAGCCGATGTCTATAGTGTATCGATGATCAGGAGAAAGTTATTATGCACAAACCTAAGACATTGAACATCCTGCCAACACCCAACGAGTTCGTCAACGTCAGTAAGAATGTGTGTGCTCCTACTTGAAGCATGTAACCAAAACCCCTTAATGAAAATGATCAAAAGAGATATATGTATTGTGATGGTGTGTGCAGTGATGTATTAATTGACGTGGAAAGTCGACATGGGATAAGATGTGGCAAAGCTGAAGTATGAAAGATGATGTGGAAAGTGTAACACCCTCATTTCCCCCAGCTTGTAATTAATCATTAATTATGATCTCCATGCTATGGAATTTGAAAAATGTAAATGTATTATTGTTTGGATTTCCAATAACTGACTGTGGGGGTGAAGCCTTGAATTACTGACCATGATATCACTAGAGGAAAAATCAATTAATGAGAAAAGGATTGGTGGTTGAACAATCAACTTACCCAATGAATGGGAGCATGGAGGGTCTGACTCAAGAGGTAGAAAACTACCATCCTGAAGTACCACGGAGTGCAATTTTCCTGTAGGCAAAGACTGACCCGAGTTCCTTCTGACAAAAGAAATAGGATAGGTCCAGAACCTCCCTGGGGGGGAAGGAGAGGGTGTGCAAGAGAATAAGGATACGATTCAGAAGGAGAGAGGGCCTAAGGCTCTCCATATGGGAAGGATACCATTCCCAATAGGGGCGTGTGACCTGGATGTGATAAGAAGAAGAAAGAAAAGAGAAAGTTTCTCTCGTTACTGGAGAGAGCCCAGAAAACCTGACCTGATCAGAAGTTCATGAGCTTGATGTTGAGGGAGCATATGATAAACCTTGCAGAGGCTATGATAGAGAAAGAAACTCTAAGAAACTGCAAAATTTCCCTAGTGATATCATGGCTTGGCACAGGGGTGGTCAGAGTGCTAAGAGTGAATTCCTCAAAGCCTACGATTGGGTAGAAAGGTGAACACCAATAGTCAATTGGTTGGTGATTGATTGTAATAGATAAGTATTTCATATACATTGTGTATTATAATTGAAGTGATGGTTGAATATCTATGGTTATGATTAAAAACTTAGATTTTTTGATCAATCATTATAAATGCTTACTATTTTTCTGAGTCCCTATATTTGCATGGTCTTTGTTTTCCTCGGCTTAGCAGCAACGGAATCATTATACATGGGTATTCAAGTGAATATAGGAATAGTTTATGGTTCATGTACTAGTCGAGAAATATATTTCCCTATTTTAGAACTTAATTCTATGAATGGAAGGCGCTCCCTTCAAACCAGTCATCCACGAGACCACTGGCTTATTCCCACGACCTTAACCAAATCTTGGCTAAGAACTATGAGTGTAGCCTATAGATATCGATACATTTCCATATGGTCGAGACCTTTGAACCCTTTGCTTGGTATGAAAGGAGCTAAGCCATCTTGGCTTTGAAACTCCGAGAGTTCATAACTCCGGGATGTTATGGCCTCACCACTCTCAAACCAGCCGAAGGCAACCTGTTGTTATGGTTACTAGTGAGGTCGACCAACATCTAATAGTTTCCTTAACCCTGACCATGGGATCTGTCCCACCATTAAACCCCAACTCACTTATCAATCACGAAGTAAAGCAAGCCATAGATCTGAGGGTACTCGGAAGATTCTTTGACCATTGGATCTATGCCGCGGTAAATTCATTGTTGACCACATCGGGAGAAAAGTGGTGTCATAACACCAAAAGCAATGAATGTCGAAGTCAGTTAATGTGGGTCATTGATAGTAGAGGGACGCGTGTCCACAGATCAACGGTTATCCAAAAGTCCAGTTATCTGTTGAAATCAAAGTGTAATCGCAAGAGCGTGCAAATTTCCTGAAGCTCTACAGGTGAGAGAAAATCCTAGTCATTGGATTTAGGTGCACGTGGTGACAAATCGAGCATGGTTCAGAGTTCAGTGATATGAAATATCTGAGGTGTGTTTTTTTTTGGGTCGAGAACTCCCAAAGGCTGGAGTAGATATCGACCACCCATTGTAGAGAACACGTGGATCGTTGATCAAAGTCCTTCATGTGTTTGGACTTCGAAACTCTGAGAGGAAGTGTGGTTCAAGGCATAGAAATATCTAAAGCTCAGAGCCCAAAGAAGCATTATGGGTCATCGATCTAAGGACCCTTCAGGACATTTCCTGGACGTTGGATCTAGACTGTGTTAAGCATGGCGTTGACCACTCCAAGGGTAAAAAGGAGGTTACACAGCAGATCCCGCGAACGTCGAAGTTGTGAAGCAAAAGAGGCCATAGTTTTTTGGGTCTACTTGGATACATCTCGATCGTGGGATATAAGGGGAATTGGAGGGTTATCATAACGAAGTGACGTGGCACGTTGATGTCACCCAGGGTGACATAAACCCACATTATACATGCCACATGTCACCCTAATTCATGATTTTCACAGACCCTATGTTCCCATTAGAAGGTGACATGTGTCACTGATTGATGGGGCCACATGTCAGCTCTTCCCCTTCCATGTGTCAACCCCTTGTCACATACTCGCTTTGCCTAACAGCTGGTGAAGTACCTAGAACCACTGACAGTTCAGAACTTCAAGAAAATTAGGGTGTTGGGACACTAGGGATTAACTCAGTCGAAGGACCAGACCCACATGTCTCTGCCCCTGCATTTAATACATTGCCACATGTAAGTGTGGACCCTCTAAGAGTTTGGGAATTGAGGATTCTAGAGGTTTGGGGTGTAGTATCTTAGATAATCCAAAAGTGCTAAAGGTCGAAGCCACATGGAAATATTTTGGGATCCTTTGGGAGTTCAAGATTTAGGGACTCCAGCGGACATTTGCGTAGAAATAAAAAGGGGCGTTCAACGTCAAAGCATCGAACGTTGAATTCCCATAACTCTATATGTTAAACAAGGACATATTTATGTCATTGTATTTAACGGTGGATGGATTTCCACCATGGTTGCAGGAGCGTTGAGGAACTTCAGGACTTCGGGGAACCTAGGGATAGTACGAATGAGATTGACTCACTTGGGCACCACATGTCCCTTGACCAATAACGCATGTAGATATTTGGAAGGGCATAGCTCCCAATCTAGAGCTCAGATTCGAGCAAGGTAGCAATTTTTAGATAGCTCTTGATGAGCAAAAGAGGATGGAGATCACGAAAAGAGGGTTTGAGATAATTTAAGGAAGGTGAAATTTTGATGCCCCATCCCTAAAAGGGGTACTTAGGGGTCAGGTGTGTTACAGAAATCTAAAATGGTAGGTGATGTGGAAGGAATGGAATGTGGTGTGGAAGATGATGTGGTAACTGACATGGCAGTTGTTGCAGTCTTCAAAACAAGGCCTACTTGAGTGGTAAGTTCCAACGGTCATGATTTGCCTATGTGAAATATCATATGGTTAGCAATGGTACTCTTTGTTTCCTAGTCTATTGGTGATCAGAGATAGGATTTATGTTAAATTCAAGGTCCATATGTTATCTCGATTCCCAATGAATTCATCGGAAATCGACCAAAAACATGACTCATTCACATTTGCTGGAGAGAAAACCCTCAACTTTGATGAGTTCATCAATGTTTTTCTTTAAAGATTTGTAAGTTCAAGATTTTGGGATGCGCATTGTGATTTCAAGGTTTTAATCATGACCCGATAATTTCATCGAGCTTTATAAAAAGTCTTCTTTTAAGGGCCCTTTGCGATTTATTTGTTTATGTTCCTTATCCATCTTTATATAGATATGAGAGTTATTTTCTTGAATTTTTTGTTTAAAATTTTAGTCATGGAGAAAAATGAAGAAATGAGAAAAATGAAATAAAAATAAAAATTCCATAAAAGAATCAGCAATGACAAAAAGAAAAAAAATTAAAGACAAAATAAAGTGGTACCCTAAAAGTGTCAAACATTTTAAAGGGTGTGTTGAGTTCTCAACAAAACCTTCTTCTCAATATTCCCTCAAAGCTCCAACTTTGTCTTCTCTTTCTCCTCTTCTTCCAATTCAATCTCTACTCAAGATATTCTATGTTGCTCCCTTACCCCCTCATGTGTTTTTCCCTTTTTCTTTGTTTGAAGGTTCTTGGCCTGCACTTTTCCTCCTTCTATAAAAAGGGAACTCATGGATCAATCCTGGGGTACTGAGATGGGTATTCTATTGTACCTTGAGCTGATATTGTTTTTTTGTCCTAGCCAATTTTTCATGCTTCTATTCATTGTGGGTGGGTGGTTTTTCAACTACAAATCCCTCCCCATTAATTTTTTTTGCTTTGAAATCATGAAAAAGGGAAATGACTAATTATTCCCAAAAATAAATAATTCAGCAAGGAGGCTTGGGTTCTTGAGCATGATGAACCCCCATCTAGACCCCCTCACTATTCCCTCTTGTGGTATTGATCCAGATTTATGTAGGAACACAATGAAATATAGAAATACACATAAATGCAGAGATGCAGCGGAAATAAGACTTCATTTCATTAATAACAAATGACTGAAATATGCTTACAGACAAAATGGAAATAAACTAGCTAGGGCGTTGGTAGCTTATCTCTGAGAAGAGATGTGGCTGCTACTCGCATCCATGAGA
>WSFP011497686.1:0-14164 GCA_009831015.1 Picea engelmannii
AACTTCATCATCCATTTGTGTGTCTATGGATCTCCTTCAAGCTTGTTAAGGCTTAATTAGGAGTAATAAAAAATGAGTCTCGATAATCACTATGGAGTAATAAAAAATGAGTCTCGATAATTAGGCCATATTATGTACTCATGGACAATGCAACTAATGAACACTGAATGAAAAATGAGGAAAGAGGCAAAACCACGTGGGAAAAAAACTCCCCCTCAAAAGAAAATGCATCAAAAGAAGAAAAGGCAGCTGCTAGGCAACTATGTTCTTCAGTCAAAGACGATCCCGCAAAGTCTGAAACTTCTTCCCACTGAAAGTCTTGGTGAATATGTCGGTAGTTTGTTTAGAGGAAGGATAGAACTACAGATCAATGATATTATCTTGTACTAGATCTCTAATGAAATACATGTGGACCTCAATGTGTTTGGTTCGCTACTGTTGTACTGGATGTCTGCAAAATCTCAGTGTACTCTGATTGTCACACTAAATGACAGTCGGATAGTGAAACTAGATACCAAGCTTGGTAAGGAAGTGCTAAAGCCAAAGTGCTTGAATGACATAGTTGACTACTCCTCTGTACTCGAGCTCTGTGGAAGATAAAGTAATGGTTAATTGCTTCTTACTTGACCAACAAATAGGGCATGATTGCAGACTGAGAGTGTACCCAAAATTGGACTTGCGATCTGTGCCATCACTAGCGCAATATGAATCTGTGAAGCCTATGAGATCCATTGCACAAACAAGTACATAGTGAATCCCATAACTCATGGTGCCCTGAACATATCTAAGGATGCACTTGGAAACCTTCTAGTGCAGATCATGAGGCTCCTGCATATATATGGAAACTGTTCCTACTACATATGAGATATCCGAACAGGTGTGGGTGAGATATAAAAGACACCCGACCAACTGTTTATACAAAGTGTTGTCCACTAATGGTGTATCCTCGCCATCTTCAAGTATGATCCTAGATAAGAAGGGTGTAGGTGCATACTTAGAGTCTATCATGTGGAATCTAACTAGAAGATCCTTGGCATACTCAATCTGAGAAATTTTGATGTCAGAAGTGTTGATATTATGGTAGCTGTGGGAGGTATTTACCTCCACATGTAAACTCGACGAGAATAGAATATTCTGGGAAGCAAGAAGAAACCCTAATTAGTTGGCTAATAACCCTATAAGACAAGACGACTCAAGAGAATGACTTGTATTAGGTTATTAGCCTCCAAGAGAAGAAGTCGTCTAAAGGAAATGTTATATACTAAAGAATTGGTACCCAGAATGAGAAGTCGACCTAGGCAGTCTGCCAGAATTAGTATAAATACAGGAGGCCAATCTTCATTCTCGCTAAGATTCTTAGAACTGCAGAAGCAACACTTGTGCGCAATGCAGTTGGCCAGTTTGTGTGCAAGTATGGAGGAGAGCTGTCGTTGCAACTGTTGCAACTAGCAGATTTCGGTTTTGGCATGGAATCTCTCTTGGTTATGGTTTGGACTCTCTGATCAGCTCTTGTTATCCTTGCTTGGTGTGCTATCCTTAGAGAAAGATGCACCACCTTTGTTTGGCTATCTAGCCTAAGGTTTGCTTCCAGAATGATTCTCTGTCAAGGTTAAAGTGCTCGGGGGTGGCTTCGACCTATGGTTGGGTGACAATAGTGATATTGCCTATGGTTAAACTAACACATCCATTATATTCTAATAGGTTATGGGCCCACACTATCTTCAGACAGTCTAACCGTTGGAAGATAGATTGAAGGGATTTGTTCAGTTGTAGTTGTAGTTGCAGCCATTTTTTACTGCAGCAACGAAACCCTAACCCTCTCGTTGAGGCACCTTAAGTGAAGGGATTGACCTAATTTTTGGATAGACTAGTGCACCCTAGCCTAGAGCATCTCCTGGTACTCTCAACAAGCCAAGATGTCAAGTTTGATTTTTTGGTCAAATCTAGGGTTGACCAAGTCAAAGTAGCCATGACTTACTCTATGAAGTCAAAAAACAAGTTAGAAGGGGCTTCTAACTTCAGAGCATGGAAGACAAGGATTGATCTCATCCTTGACAAGAAAAAAGTGTTGGATATCGTGAAAGGAAAGATTGTGGAACCAAAGTTTGAAGAAGGAAAAGAGAAGGAACCGCAAAACGTTGCAGTTATGGAGAAGTTCAAAGACAATGACATCAATGCCATGAGTATCATAGTTGATTCTATAAAAGACCACTTGATACCCTACATCTCCCATCTTGATTCGTCTAAGAAGATGTACGCTGCCCTAACAAACCTCTTCTCAATCAGAAACATTGGATAAGTAATGAGTATGAAGAATGAGCTCTGTGACATGAAGATGAATGATGATGACAACATAACGTCATACTTTGTGAGAATCTCTCAGTTAAGAGATCAAATACAAGCTATTGAATAGATCATCTCAGAGAAGGAACTGGTAAATATAGTACTCAATGGTCTTCCCAAGACATGGGATGCATTTGTCGCAAGCATGAACACAAGGAAGGAGTATCCTACATTTGAAGAACTTTGGACTTGCTTTGCACAAGAAGAATCAAGGATTAGTGCAAAAGAGAAACCTCAAAAGAAATATGATGGTCAATCCTTCACAACAAGATTCAAGAATTTAAGGAACAAAGGGAAGTTTGGCTCAAGGAAGAAGCCAAATCAAGAGAAAGATATGTCAGAAATACAATGCTTCAATTGTCGAAAATATGGTCACTACAATAAATATTGTCCCGAGCTAAAGAAAAGGAAGGATACACACGAAGCATTAGTTGTCAAATAAAAGGAATCCTCAAAGAAGACCAAGCAGGATAAAACATACTTCTTCTTCTAAGACATGGTAACAACACTCTTCATAGCTCTTGTACATACCATGTTTTCTGTACATATCTTGCATATCTATTTCTTAGAAGATAATATGTTCAAAGAGAAACTATAATTATGGAAGAACAACAAGACAAGGAATGCTATCACTATGACTATAAGACAAGCTGCAAGATAAGCCGAAATTAAAATCAATCTTGAAGAAACCTAGAAGAAGTAAAGACAAAAAGAAGTCAACAATCAAGAGGAAATTGGAAAAGGATTTGTGACACTTTGCAGAAGAGAATAAGGATGCAGACGGAAGTGTTGACTCTCCTAGATGGAGGGAGTCGATTATATATTTCCAAAAGAAGAGCATGCATTCATGCATGAAGCAAGGATTAGGAGGGAGCTAATCCTAAATAATATGATCCATTGAAGATGATGAAGTATCTATCCATGATAGCAACTTGAAAATCAACATGTGTTCAATTTGACTTTAGAATAAGTCTTCTTCGAAAAGAAGCCTTAAAGTATCCTTGGTTGTCCATCCACGTCCTTGATCCTATGATGAAAGGAAGAAGTTGAAATCTTCAGGGCATGGAATCTATAGAAAACTCCATGGACCCAAGAGCTAAAGAGAAACATCAGGAAGAACATGAAGATTCTAAGAGAGAAATAAAAGCCAGAACAACTAGTCATTGCATCAAGAATCACAAGACTACTAGCCTGACCTGAACTCACTAAAAGAAATCAAGCAGAGGAAGTGAAAGTTGTGATGAAGAACAGTGTATGGAAGACTTATGAATGTAAGCATTGAGAGATCCAGAACTATAGGTTCTCCTAGATGGAGGGAGAAGACTATGATGATTGCTTGTTCCAGTAAACCAGACATACCTCTACATGAGGCATTATATAGTCCGCAATATCCATGGGTTGGAGTCTACATCAGATAAATGCAAAGACTATTCTCCAGAATAATTGAACAAAAAGAGTATGTAGAGCAACCTTAAGGCTTTGAGGTATACCAGAAAGAAACGTTATCACTAAGATCCTCGCCATTCTTACCCTTGAACTTTGGGATGTCCGAGGGAAGCTTGGTTGGGATGGGGGGCCATGTAGGATCATGAATCATAGGGTCGTTCATTAACTTAGACAAGTCTAGCAAATTAAGCGTGGCTAGAAAAGGGAGACAGGGTTGCGACATCTGGCTCCAAGCTCCTGGGAAAGATTGTTCTTGAGGAACTACAACCCATCCAGGGTTCTGGTAAGCACCATGGCCCTATCCGGTATTATAAAGGCCTCCTCTGGGT
The DNA here is from genome assembly GCA_009831015.1 of Picea engelmannii. Lineage (NCBI taxonomy): Eukaryota > Viridiplantae > Streptophyta > Pinopsida > Pinales > Pinaceae > Picea > Picea engelmannii. The sequence goes on from WSFP011497686.1 coordinate 4,119, forward strand.
TGATTCATAAAATGTTGGTTGGGCATCATTCCAGTAGGAATGTTTTGTTGGGGGTTATAAAAGTTTCCCCCAGGGAGATTGGATCTGGGTTGGGGGTTTCCCAAAGCATGAAACTGACCTCCTTCGGGTGGGAATCCAGAGGATATAAGTGGATTCTTCATGCCAAATGTATTGGTTGAAATCAACAGAAAGGAGGTAGGGGTATAGGATAGAACTTGAGTATAATCTTGCCCGCCAGGTTGGTTTTTCCACCCAGAAGCAGGAGGATTAGACTTGAGGTTAAAAGCAGGAATACCTCCCATATTAGGATTCATTTGAGGGATTTGAGAACCACCAAATGAAAATGGAGTGTAGGGAGGTGTAGTGCCCCCAAGCCTAATGCTAGCATTAGGGTCAGCAACTGGGATGGTGCTCGAAAACTGTGAAGTAAAGTTTGACATAACATAAGAAAAAGGACTAGAAGCCATAGGGATGGACTGAACATTATAGCCCAGTGAGTGTCCAAGAGACCCAAAAGGGTTTGAGGCAAGAGATTGAGCATTCACTATAGACCGAGCCATAATAATGATAGGTACCTTCAACACTACAACCATTATGGTTGCAGGATTCAAAGGGGTGCCATTAACTATAGTGGGTGTGGGAGTTGAAGGACTCCTAGTGTTCAAAATACTAGGTTCAATACTCATCCTTGTTTAGAGTTATGTGTGTGTACCATGCCTAATAACTCTACGCCTTTTAGAAGGAAAAGACTTGAAATCTGGTGGTAATTATAATAAGCGACGGGACCGATGGGGACGCTGGTTCGACTCCATGATGATTTAAGAATATAAAGATGAACAATCAATCCAAAGGCCAACTAGTAATCAAAGAGCACACCAAAAGTCAAACGACCAATATGCACCCAAACGGGGTAAAGTGGCTGAGAGTGGCCTCCCTCCCTAAAGAAAGTATGTCTTTCCCAAGAGGGGCCTGAGACTCCCTGCTAAAGATCGAAGGTAACATAATTGGTTATAAGGGCCCTTGTGGGCTTAACAACCAGTCGGTTAGATCTCACCATAGAGGTAATCCTCCATAAAGGCTGTGTGTTTTCCGACCCTTATTTGACCCAGGTTACTTGTAGAATAACCCCTGCAAGTAACCTATGAGACACCTAAGTCAAGCAACTAATAAACCACTATATAACCGATGCACATGCGAGTAGTCGTAAGTCGGGTCCATTGGATGGGCAGGGTAGCAAAGCCCGAAACCTTGAAAGTACTACCTCTCATAGAGGTAAAGGCACTAGCAAGATCCCCCGATACAAATAGATCCCCAAAAATATCTCTGATGCTAGGAAAGTAATAGGGGGATATCCCTTCAACCGACTTCACGGGACCTCGTGATTAACTCTGGTGTGAGCGGAGTCTCCCGATCTTACCAATTATACAATGGATTTCTCCACTCCCTGTCTCAGACACATATGTTGATTCAATTGCCTTGGAGAAGTTTACTGACAAAATTCTATTCCAAGGCACTAAATCCTAAGCTAGTTTCTGCACCCTAGAAAATAAAATCGTGACTAATCAATTTTAAATTATAGTGTTAGTTTTAGTGGCCGTGATTACTCAAAAATGTATGGTAGTGAAACTCATGATGTTATGACTCTGCAAGAAAAGAAAATATGAAAATAATGCAAAGTCCTAACTTTAAATTTCAATGAATGATATGCTTCTAATAACAAATGCAATTTTCAATTTCAACTCTGCAATTCTGAAGTAAAAATGCAACCTTTCATTATATGCGCTAAGCTAATGACAAGGAATCAAAAGACAAAAATTCCAAGAAATGCAAAACACCTATTTTTTTTTGTATTTTCAATATAATAAAAATGAAAATGCATGGATTGAAAAGTTACTTGATATATAACCCTACTATGTATAGAAAGAGACAACTCAAGCAGGATACCAAGCATCATAACACCCAGACCAATACATAAGGACAATCAAAATGAAAAGATGACGAGAAAGACTCCGCCCAGAAATTCAACCAAAGACCGGTTTCCTGTCATCCTACAAGCACTCAACAGACACTACAGAGACCCAAGAAGGCTAAAAAAACTTCAAATCCCACCCAACAACCACTAGACCAAGAAAATATGCAAGGCAAGTTGATGTACGCGACTGTTTGGGCAAACAAAGCATATGTACGCAGCTTGGAGAGGGACATCCTACATATATATGCGACTGTCAAGGCAAAAAACGTGTATATGTTCCAGAACAAGGCTAGGAAAGGGAGAAAAGACGAAAAACTCAGACCCAAAGTGAATAGAGGCTATCAAGCAATGATACAACAAGAAACACAATAGGAATGGAGCAATCTAAAGAGAAAAGTACTCTAGAGATTTTGGGTTTGATCCCCAGTGGAGTCGCCAATTCTGTTACGAGGAAAATCTCTCTATGGCTAGGGTAAACCACAACAGATGCAAATGATTGCAGAAATCAACTCAATCCCAAAAACATGCTATATAAACTAATATGCAAGCGAGATAAGAAAGAGGCCTACCTCGTCCAGATGTTTGATGAAGTCCACCGTTGAGCACTTTGACCCAAAGCTATATACCTGCAACTAGTTCTCAACAAACAAGAAAATAAAGCATATGGTGATAATATAAAATGTTAGCACATTAGATAGCATAATCCATTAATATACATAACAAATACGCCCATGGATAATAACTCAATATATTTGCAAGATATCAATTGGACAGGAAAGGAGTATTTCTATTAATAAATGATCAGAAGAAGTGAAAATGTTACAGAATTTTGTGTCGACACGGTTCGAAATCGAGAAACTAAGTTCCTTCCAGCTGGGCCTCCACCACTTCAATCCTCCACCAAAGGCAAGCTCATAAGAGAGAAACAATGAGGTTCTCAATCAATAAGGGAAGAGCTTGGGGGTTGAACACCGTGTTTAGAATTAAAGGACAAGGATGCAGACTCAATATGAAGTAAATAATTTCTCCAGAGTAACTTTTCTCTCAAAGTTGAATTCTTCCTCTTCTTTCCATAGCTCGGAATTGGCCCATTTATAGCCTTCAAAATGGAACTGAAGGGCCAAGTCAGAACGTTTCCAGTCTATGGAAGGCCAAGGATCATAGATCTCTTGTTGTGACATGGAAACCCAATATTAATTTTCATTTTCTAGCATGAATCCCGATGTACGTGAGCTGTAGTGGAGCAACCTACGTATACTCATGCTGTATAGTGTGCAAGATGTGTACATGTGGAAAAATATTTATTTTTGGCTCTGGGTTTTATAAATAGGGAAGATAAGTTTGCATGGGGAAATGGAAAAAGGCCTTCTGTGCAAGATTGCATAGGGTGAGACAAATCTTGCTATAACACTTAAGAGCAAATTTTTTGACAAGATTTTGGCCTACAAGGCCCTTGTAGAAAAGAAATCTAGACATCAAATTCAAAATTTAAGAACAAATAATGGAGGAGAATATGTGAACAATAATTTTAAAATTTACTGCACTACACGGGGCATCCAAATGCAACACACTATTCCATATACACCACAACAAAATGGTATGATGCATACCCCCCTTCTCTCCTAAGGGCTGCGCGACCTCCCGATCTAGGATCGATCAAGAAACCTAGTCTGATTGACTCTTCAGTCCCTCAAGGACCTTCAATCAACTGAATAGGCCCTCTTTCCCTTAAGCCGTAGGTTATATGGAACCTACGGGCTTCTCCTTAATGATTTAAAAGCCTCAACATATTTAGGTGCTAGCTCTTCTAGTTAAGCCCTCTCTTTACGTGACCAAGGTTGTGACCAATCGCCTAATTGAAAGGCATGTCAGGACTTCGTGTATCGGGTATTTGCGTGTGAGTCACCTCGACTTTCCCGACCTCCAAAATACTGACAGGAGCCTAGCGCATGGTAGTCCCTCTATTCTCCTTCACCGATGTGGCCTTTCTCTATGACCACTCGTCTAACTCAAAAGGCATTTTGTTTGCTTGCTCGTCCTTCCAAAACCTAAACTTACAAGTTCTGATCACCATATCAACAGTTCACAATCTCCACGATCCAATGGTCCTGATCTCCTTTTCGTGTATCGGGACTTTGCGTTTCATGAAGTTGGAAGGCTGATCACTTCTCTCCTCCGATCCTTGATATCCCAAAATTCATGTGTGCCAGATCAACGACTCACAACTCCTCATGATCCAACGACTCAGATCAACTCTTCACAAATTAGTACTTCATGTTTCTCAAAGTTGGGAAACCACTCATCTCCCTTCTCCGATATCTCCTTTTCTTTGGGTAATAAACAGTCCAGATCTCCCCTCGATTCGATGGTTCAGATTAAACAAACTCTGTCAACGCACTCCTTGTGAACTGTGTGCACACCTTGCACCACTCAGGAAGAAAAATGATTTTAAATTTTATGCAAACATTTCAAAGCTACATGCACTCATAGCAAGATTCATTCATTCCTGAAATATTACGACAACAATAGGGAAATTGCAAACAATATTCACACCATACATTGGGTCAATTTTCCTCTGTTATCTTCATTCAAAAATCAAGAAAATGGTTACAGTAAAATTCAAACAACAATCACTGCTCTGAGATTCCTACTTGCTCACAACTATCGTAACCCCCCTTTATGGTGTACAAAACCTCTCTTTATACAAAAGAAACAACCTAACTGCTACCTAATTGTGGTTACATCAAGACTAGGGTTAACTTCCTAGGTCACGCGTGCTCATTCTGTCTATGTGTCTGATATTTCCTTTTATTGTTTTCTATCATCTTCAAAATATTTGCAGTGCTGGCTATTATTTGAGACCCCGGATTGGTCCTTAGGTGCTGAGTTTTCCTGCCATGTGTACTTGCTGATGATGCTCCTGCATCATACTCCCCTGGGAAAAAATTCATGGACTCCTGTCCATGAGCTCCTGCACCGACTTTCCATGCTTCTGGATAAAAACTTCACTCTCCCAACTGGCATCTTCTATTGGATGTCCCTTCCAATTGACCAGATACTCAAAATAGGTCTTTCTTCAGGTCTTCTTACCAATCCTCTAATCAACGATCTTTTCCATCTGTGGTTTTTCTGCTATAGGCATTTGTTTCTCCCATTGAATATTCTCTTGATATTCTAATCCCTCTGTGTCATCCTTCCTGTAAGGATACATGTATGAGATGTTGAATATGGGCAATATGCCCACATCATCTAGTAGCTCGATCTCATAGGCGTTTGCATCAAACTTCCTCAAGATCTTACATGGCCCTATCTTCTTCATCTTTAGCTTGTTATATGTCCCCATAGGGAACCTATCCTTTCTGAGATGTGCTAGAACCTAATCTCCTATTTCAAATTGAAGTTCTCTGCGATGTTGATCAACTCTGCGTTTGTACTCTTGGCTAGAATTCTGCAATTGCCCTCTGATATGGCTATGGAGCTTCTGCAGGAAAATATTCTGCTCCAACGCTCCTTATCTCACTCTGTTCCAAGTCTCTCAACTTAGATACTCCCCTGGGTTGCATTCCATACAATATTTGGAACGAGCTCTTCCCAGTGCTCTTGTTTTGTGTTTCGTTGTATGCAAACTCTGTTTGTGGCGGAATCTGATCCCACTGATTATGGTGCTCGATGACCAGATTCCTCAATAAGTTTCCCAGACTTCTATTTACCACCTCAGTCTGTCCATACATCTAAGTGTGATAAGCTGAGATGAATGAAAAATATGCCCCTAACTTTTTCCACATTGTTCTCCAAAAATGAACAACAAATTTTGTGTCTCTGTTCGAGACAATGCTTTTGGGTAGGCCATGAAGTCTCACAACTTCCTTAAAGAATAGATTCACAACATGTGTTGCATCACTGGTCTTTTGGCATGGGATAAAGTGTGCCATATTTGAAAATCTATCCACCACCACAAATATGGAATCAAATCCTTTTTGTGTTCTTGGTAGTCCCAACAAAAAATCCATGCTTATTGCATCCCAAGGTCTCTCTGGTATGGGCAATGGTTGATACAATCCAACGTTCTATCTTTTACCTTTTGCATGTTGGCAGATTCTACACCTGTTCACGAATTTTATCACATCTATTCTCATACTTGGCCAATAGTATGAACTTCTCAACTGTGTAAATGTCTTATCATGGCCGAAATGTCCAGCCAATCCTCCACTATGTTTTTCCTTCAAAAGGTTATCTTTCTTTGAGCATTTTGGTATGCACAATTGATTTCCCTTGAACATCAATCCCTCTTGAATCATATACTTTGTCTAGTGGCTTCTATCTCTCAACACAAGATTCACACATTCTTTGTATGCCTCTTTGAAATATGCATCCTCACTGTACATTTCCTCAAGGTGTTCCAACCCTAAGGTCTTTACCTGAAATTCCTGCAGAATCAAACATCTCTTGCTCAATGCATCCACAACTTTGTTAGCATTCCAAACAATATGTTTTATGACAAAAGTAAAATTCTGCATAAACTCAATCCACTTTGCATGCCTCTAATTCAATTTTTCCTGTCTGGTTATGAATTTTAAATCTTGGTTACCTCTATACAAGACAAATTCTTGTGGGACAAGGTAATGTCTCCATTTCTTTAGGGCTTGGATTATGGCATAAAAATCCTTGTCATAGGTGGAGTATTTTCTCTTAGTATCATTCTGCTTCTCGCTGAAGTAAGCAACAGGTCTATTTTCCTGGCTCAAAACTCGTCCAATTGCAACACCACTTGAATCACATCTCACGTGAAATGTCTTCTCAAAATTTGGCAAGACCAGAATTGGTCTCTCTATTATTTTCTCCTTCAATATATTGAATCTTTTCTCGGCCTCCTCTGTCCATTTAAAATACTTGTGCCTTTTCTTCACTGTATCCATCATTGGTGCACAAATTCCACTGAAATCTCTGATGAACTTCCTATATAAATTCGCTAATCCATGGAAGCTTCTTACCTCGAACATGCTCCTGGGTGATGGCCATTCTTTGATTTCTTTCACCTTCTCCGGATCCATCTTCAGTTCATTTGAAGAGATCACAAAACCCAAGTAGATGAGTTCTGTCTTCATAAAAGAGGATTCTTTAGATTTATCAACAACTTCTCCTGCTATAGTCTCCTCATCACTAGTGTTAGGTGCCTCAAATGCTCCTCCTTAGTCTTGCTAAAGATCAATATATCATCCAGATACACAACCACAAACTTGCCAATGAAATCTTTTAGTATTTCATTCATCAAACTCATAAAATTACTCGGGGCATTGGTTAATCCAAATGGCATAACAAGCCACTCATACAAACCTTCATTTGTCTTAAAGGCTATCTTCCACTCATCACCTTCCCTCATTCTGATTTGGTGATATCCACTTTTCAAATCTATCTTAGAAAAGAAATTTTCTCCACTTAAACAGTCCATCAAATCATTTATTCTTGGCAAAGGGAATCTATACCTGATAGTGATCTTGTTGATGGCTCTCGAGTCTGTAGACATTCTCCATCCTCTATCTTTCTTTGGACTCAACACAATTGGTACTGCACATGGACTCAAGCTCTCTCTGACCAAACCCTTGTCTAACAATTCCTGGACTTGGTTCTTTACCTCCTCATTCTCTCGAAATGTCAATCTGTATGCTTCTTTGTTTGGCAGACTTTCTCTTGTTATCAAATATGATGATTGATACTTCTGATGAGTGGCAATGAGTTAGGAAGCCCATCCACCACTATGTCAACAAAATTCTCTGACAATTCCTGAACTTATTTAGGCAAATCATCTATCAAAGTACTAGTAAGGATAACTCTGGGTTTCCTCACCACAACAAACAACATCCCCTGTTCTTTCTTGACTTCTTTCAGGAGTTCCTTCCTTCTCATGAGAGGTATGCTTGTGCTGGCTTCCTCTTTCACTTTATTCTCCTCTATTGGCAACAACATGTGTGTCCTACCATTCTTCTCCAAGGTGTATGTATTCTTTCTCCCATCATGAATGACATTCTTGTCAAACTTCCATGGCCTTCCCAACAAAATATGGCATACATCCATGGGAATCACATCACACATAATTTCATCTCTATATCCTCCTATCTTAAATTCAACCAAGCATTGTTTAGTAACCATTACTTGATGTCCTTTTTCCAATCATGAGACTTTATATGGCTCTGGGTGTGCAGTTGTCTCTAGCTCCAATTTCTCCACCATCTTCGTGGATACTAAGTTATCAATGCTCCCACTGTCAATGATCACCTTGCATACTCTGTCATTAGTCTTGCAAGCTGTCCTGAATAGACTATTTCTCTGCACTAGCCTTTTAACTTCTGCCTCTAGTTTTAAGAGAACCTTTCTCATCATTAGGGATGTTCCATCCTCTGCTCCTTCTACTTCAACATTCCCTCTTTGTGCTTCCAAATTGTGAGCTTCTCCTACTTCTTTCTTTTTCTCAGGGCAATCCCAAGACATGTGTCCTGTCTTTCCACATGCATAACACCTTATTCCTCCTCCACCTCTTCCTGTAGAAGAGTTTCTTCCACCACCCTGTCTTCCTTGGGAATTTTCTCCTCTTTCCGAGTGACTATGTGGAGTTTCATCCTCGTCCTTGGGAATATGTGCTTTTTCATGGTAAACTCCCTTACCTTTGTTCATGGCTGAGATTTTAGCTCTACCTCATTAGCTTTGTTTTCTAGCCAACTTCTCTTCTGCCTTCAACGTGAACTGATAAGCATCCTCCACTGTCCTTACCGACATCATGATAAGCTCATCCTGTATTTCATACCTTAGGCCATTTATATACCTGACAACTTTTTATTCATCCCTCTCTCTCTGTTCGGCTCTGATGTTTATCTTGTAGAAATCCTATGTGTATTCTTTAATTTTCATACCCTTCTATCTCAGGTTATGTAGCTTCCTGAATAGATTGATATGATAATCTTTGGGCATGAATTTAGCCTTCAACTTGGCTACCATTATGTCCCAATTCTTTATCTTATGTTTGCCTCTACTTCTCCTCTTAGCCTGTAGTTCATCCCACCACAGTGCTGCATGTCCTTTAAGCCTGGTGACATCATGTCTCACCCTTTTCTACCCATCGACGTCTTCATAATCGAAATATTTTTCCATGGACCTTATCCAATCCAACAACTCTTCACCATCCAAATTGCCTTCATACATTGGGACCTCTATCTTGGCTCTAGCTCCCAATATAAAAATTACTCTTAGCAAGCATTCTTCGACAACGTGTTCCCCTGCAGCTTCTTCGACTTCTACATATTCGCTATCTGCATCGCTGATGTCTCCAACATTAGGTGCTCTTCTCTGTGTTGCTTCCATCGCTTCCAACCTTGCACAAAGTTCTCACATCTCTCTTTCTACAACACGATTGGCTAAAGGTGGCTCCCCTCACCTCCTTGGTGGCATTTTGTTGTCTGTCTCTTACACACAGAGTACAACTTCGAGTTATTTTTCTCCTTCACATGAAATATACAGACGGAAATAAACTCTGATGCCACTTGATGCAGACCCCCCTTCACTCCTTGCATAAGACTCTTACGCAAGATATGGATTCGTGTGAATGAATGTGCACTCCTTGCAGCAATCACTTTTCACTTCTTGCAAAGGAAATCTTATGCTATTTCTTCTGAGCTTTACGAGTCGAAACAGACCCTGTCAACGCACTCCTTACAGATTGTGTGCACACCTTGCACCACTCACGAAGAAAAGAGATTTTAAATTTTATGCAAGCATTTCAAAGCTACTTGCACTAGTAGCAAGATTCATTCATTCTTGAAAGACTACGACAACAATAAGGAAATTGAAAACAATATTCACACCATACATTGGATCAATTTTCCTCTGTTATCTTCATTCAAAAATCAAGAAAATGGTTATAGTAAAATTCAAACAACAATCACTGCTATGAGATTCCTACTTGCTCGCAACTATCGTAACCACCCTTTAGGGCGTACAAAACCTCTCTTTAGACAAAATAAACAACCTAAATGCTACCTAATTGTGGTTACATTGAGATTAGGTTTAACTTCCCAGGTCACGC
>ML885592.1:0-10092 GCA_009831015.1 Picea engelmannii
GTTAAAACCCCTTTACCCCAGTCTAGTGCTCAAAGAGATTATACAAGTCTGCAAATACAAGTTTGAGGGTAGTGACAAGATGTCCTATTGGGCTAGTGTCTATTGGTGGATAGAGGTCTCTAGAAAGGATTAAATCCAATTCATGTAGGTGGGTGAGGTGGATGGGGATGCCTGGGCAAAAGGTGCAGTGATAGCAGGGATGGCTTACCAGTGGGTGCCTCTGTGGAGGGTGATTCGTACTTGTCATGGATGCAAATATTTCCAAGCCCATTCATGCCTTTTAATGTTTATTTTTTTCCAAGATGCTAATTAGAGGAAACTGCTCTGGCTTGGTGACCAGTGGTGGCAATGTTAACCACAAACATTTCACAAAAATGAGAAGGTTGGCTCGTGATGAGACCCCCTTTCTCCTAGCCATGCAACCAAGAGCCACTACCTTGGCGTGGTAACCAGATGCTGGTAGTTCCATGCCACTAGATGCTCATGGGCCTAATAGGCCGACTCATCATGAGACCTCCTATCCTCTGACCAGGTCTTGAATTTATTGTTTATCTTTTTACTGCTTTTTTTTTCAAGAAGCTAGTCAAGGGACATTGCCCTGGCTTGGTGACCAGAAGTGACAATGTTACCCACAAGTACTTTCACGGAAATGAGAAGGCTGGCTCGTGATGAGACCCCCTTTCTCCTGGCCATGCAACTAAAAGCCACTACCCTAGCGTGGTAACCAGATGCTGGTAGTGTCATACCATTAGGCACCCATGGACCTAATGAGTTGATTCGTGATGAGAACCCCCATCCCTCAACTAGGTCTTGATTTATTTTTCTAAGGGTCCCTTTGTTTCTTGCTGAGAAGCCTTTTATTGCTTTCTCAAGGATCCCTGGGCGAAGCATCTTGAGGTTTTATTCTTAGGATTTTATTGTCAGCTACTTTTACCCCCAGGCCTTTAGCCCATTCTTCTCACAAAGAAAGGTACAACCCCTAAATGATCAACCCTATGCCCAGACCAAGGTAACGGGATGGGTGAGCGGGAAATAAGATGGAAAGTGGTATGTATGACGGGAACAGACGATGGCTCTTCAGAAATCCCCCTTTTGACCGCCTATTCAACTAGGGGGTCAACTCCATGTACCATGGAATATATGCATCAACAGATGCAAATAAGTCAAAGACTTTTTGGTTCTACATGTATTTTTTTTGCTCCAGCACACAGTTTTGTAAGCAGGATTCTCGCACCCCTGCGTGGGTTTATAATGTAATAGGTCTGCATGGATCATAGTTAGGTCATTTGTCATAGGATTTCTTCATCAGGAGAGTTCCTTTCACTAAGTGTTTTTTATCCTCAGGAGGTTGATTTGTCCTAACCAGCCTGGTTAATCTCCCTTGAATTTTTCACTCCCACTAGCAATAAATCCTCCAAAGTGGTGAAAGGTGTTCTAATGAAGTCATTCTTGGGTAGCTAGTGTTTAGGAACGATGTAAATGACCATGTAAGATGACACACAAAATTTTGCGGAATTCCGTCGAGTCTAGCTAAGTTTTTTTTAATTAATTAATTTTTCCTAAGGTTGGGAAATAAATAAATAAATTAATTAATTAATTCTCTAATTAATGTAAAACTTAGGTTTCTGGGTTTTTGATCGGGGTATTTGTACTCAAAAGAAATATAATGAGAACCCCTACACCCTTGAACCAAATTTCAACTCAGTCGGACAAGTTTTGTTAGGGTTTTTGTCCACTTAGGAGTTTTTTTCGGAAAACAACAATTTTAATTGCTAAACCCAGGACATGGAAAAATGTCAATTTTGTAATAGTTAGTCAAATAAGGTGAAGTAAGTGACAATTAATGAGATGGGCCCCACCTAACCCTTTCCTTAAACCCTTATACCCTTTTACCCACACTTTAATTGTTTCACCATTGGGGAATGCGCCCCCTCTCCTACGTGATCTAATTTTTCATTCCAATTTGGGTTGTGGGCCCCTCCTCATGAGGTGCGCCCCTCCTTGCCTCCCACKTACCATWKGGGAGTGTGTTCAACACACTCAACCCACACTCCTCCACACTCAAKCTACCTCACGCTTTTCCCCTTAAAGCAAGTACGTCCCCACTCCCACGTAAATAGTTGGAAACTCGCCTTTTAATTAGAACGTGGGTCCCTTCCTCCTCTCACGCGACCTACCTTAACCCTCCACATCATCCAAGAGTGTGGACTCCACACTCCAATGCATTCCTCATGCATCCCTCACTTAAACTTACGCTTTCCTAAATTAAGCTTACGTTTTCCTAAATTGAACTTCCACTTTCTCTCTTGAATAAAGTAGAGAAAGCACTCATGAGAATGGAAACATCTTGTGAAAGCAAGGAAACTCGCCTTTAATGCATGCGTGGGCCTTCCTTAAACTTGTACACCTCTGTCAAGTGGCCACCTTCACCTCACAACTCACCTCACTTGCCAATTTAGCCCCTATCCTAAAAGCTCTTGCCTTATTTAGCTTGAGTTCACCCATGGCTTGGATTATGACACTTGTCAGTGATCCAAGAGGGGTCTCTTGGTCTCTCAAGGCTATAAAAGAAACCTCTCACTCCCTCATTGAAGACCTTCTCTCACAGTATTGTTATGTTACCAAATTCTCCATCTCCTTATCTCTCTCACTATTGTCATCTTGCTTCACTGGTTTTGGTTCTTGAAGAGCTTGGAGTAACATTGTTGCTACAACCTCTTCCCGTTTGATAATACAAGAAATTGCTTTGGAGGACTCGGGGATTTCAAGATTTGTCTGGATGATCCATGTATTCGTGAGGTGATATCATTCTAAATCTTTATATGTTTTGATCAATAGTTTCTTAAGTAAATTAGTTTACTAGGCTAGGTGAGACAATAGTGTAGTTGTCCATCTATATATTTTGTGCATGCTTATAATATAAACTATGTTGTGTTATCTATGCATGCAAGATATTATCTGTTGTTCCATCTCACTTTTGGCTTAAGTTTTGAAGATCATCTCTAAGGCGTTGTTGGGATAAGTTCAAGGACGAATTTACCCTCATCTTCACTTAAACTTCACAAGCATTTCCTTTCCTTCTTCCTCATTCTTTCATATTCAATTTTTGGTAGCTAACTTGCTTAGATAGGTCAATTTAATCAATATAAAATTATGGTTTTTGTATGTTAGAAGTTTCTGTTGAAAAACAAAAATTTCATAACTTTTCTGAGTGTATTGCAGCTCAAATCAATAAGCAATAGCTTGTTGATTTTTGCAAGTTTTCGCCAGGCTAAGGATACATGCTGTCCAAATTCAAGCACAACAAACCTTTCTGGTCCTACTTTCAAGAGTGGTAGCAGTTTCTCTTCTTTCTTTTCTCTCCAAATCACTGTACGCAAGCCCAAAGAAGTGTACCCAAGTGGTTTGCATTCCTTTCCTTYCAGTCTTTACTTTGCAAGTTTAGTTAGATTTGTTTTCTGTCTTTCCTTGCTTAGTTTAGCTAGATTAGTTGTGATCTCTACATGCATGCTCAACTTAAAATAATCTAGAGTAGATCTCATAACATATGCTAGCTTAGAGCCCGTGGAGGCTTAGATTTAATCTCTTTTTCAGTTGCATGCAAGTTACATTTCCTTAATCTTTATCTTACACACATGCATGCACATGCCGGTTACATAATCTCTTAAGTAATAGTCTTTTATTTTCTGCAAGTTATTTCCATTGCTTTATTTTCACATGCAACAATCTCATTAAAGCGTTTAACTTGCAATCTTGTCTATAAAGGCTTCAACCTTCATAATCGTTATTTGCAGTTTCACAAGCATTTTTAGTTATTAATATTTACATGCAATAGCTCAATAAATCTAAGAACTTAATAATTAATTTGCAATCTCATTGTCTAAAGGCCTCAACCTTCACGTTATTCGGCTTTCAGTTTTTGCATTTTTGAGCAAGCTACAAGCACTCAAACACATTGCAATACATAGATCATAGGTCTAATAATCAATTAATTAGATTTAATAGGACACCATTACCAACCATCTTCACCATTTAAAACGGGGTCGGAGGAAGGCAACAGAAGGTGCTAGGTCGGGGACGGTCTCACTCCTGGGTCCAATCCCTCGGATGTTTTTTTTTCATCGATTTTGAGAACTAAGGTTTTGCTTAGTTTGAAGCAATGAAACATTTGGATTTAAAGGTCCAATATATGAAACCATTTGGTCACATAGTCCATGCCTAAACAAGATTGCAGGATCTCACGGAACTCAAAAATGGTGCTCTATCATATTTTTATGCCCCGAGGAGGAATTGGCCAAGAGTCCCCGAAATAGTTTGGGATGTGACTTGCAATTAGGCATAAAACGAAAATTGAGTCTCGGATTGAGGAACCATTGACTCCACTGGATTACTGGGATAGGATTTCATCTAGAGCACCCCTCATTCTCGGATGCCATGCCTCAGAAGTTTCTTTACTCCTTGATTTCGAGAACTAGTGTTTTTCTCAGTTTGAAACAATGCAACATTTGGATTAAAGGATCCTATGAAACCGTGCCTCGGGAGCAGATGGACAATGTGGTCACATAGTCCATGCCTAAACAAGCTTGCAGCATCTCATGGAACTCAAAAATGCTGCTCCGTTAGGTTTTTAATCCCTGGGGAGGAATTGGCCAAGAGTCCCTGAAATGGTTTGGGATGCGACTTGCAACTGGGCATAAAACGAAAACCGAGACTCGGATTGAGGAACTGTCGAATTCGATGGATTACTGGGATATGATTTCATCTAGAGAATCCCTCACTCCCGAGTGCCATGCCTCGGAATTTTCTTTACTCATTGATTTCGAGTATTGGTGTTTTGCTCAGTTTGAAGCAATGCAACATTTGCATTAAGGGGTCCAATTTATGAAATCGTCCCTTGGGAGCAGATGGATAATTTGGTCACCTAGTCCATCTCTAAACAAGCTTGCAACATCTCACGAAACTCAAAAATGCTACTTCGTTAGGTTTGTATGCCCTGAGTAGGAATTGGCCAAGAATCCCTGAAATTGTTTGGGATGCGACTTGCAACTGCGCATAAAACGAAAACCGAGACTTGGATTGAGGAACCATCAACTCCGATGGATTACTAAGATAGGATTTCAGCTAAACCACCCCTCACTCCTAGGTTCCATGCCTCAGAAGTTTCTTTACTCATTGATTTCGAGAACTAGTGTTTTGCTCAATTTGAATAAATGCAACTTTTGGATTAAGGGGTCCAATTTATGAAATCGTCCCTCAGGAGCGGATGGATAATGTGGTCACCTAGTCCATGCCTAAACAAGATTGCATCATCTCATGGAACTCAAAAATGTTGCTTCGTTAGTCTTTTATGCCATGAGGAGGAATTGGCCAAGAGTCCCCCTCACTCCCGGGTGCCATGCCTCAGAAGTTGGATAGGATAGGATTTCATGTAGAGAACCCCTCGCTCTCAGGTGCCATACCTCAGAAGTTGTTTTACTCATTGATTTTGAGAGCTAGTGTTTGGCTCAGTTAGGTTTTTATTCACTGAGGAGGAATTGGCCAAGAGTCCCCAAAATGGTTTGGGATGTGACTTGCAACTGGGCATATCACGAAAACCAAGACTCGGATTGAAGAATCGTCGTCTTTGTTGGATTCTTGGCATATGATTTTAGCTAGAGACACCCTCACTCCTGGGTCCAATCCCTCGGAAGTTGTTTTTTTCATCGATTTTGAGAAATAGGGTTTTTCTTAGTTTAATAGTTTGAAGCAATGCAACATTTGGATTTAGGGGTCCAATACATGAAACCATGACTCGGGAGCAGATAGACAATGTGGTCACATAGTCCATGCCTAAACAATCTTGCAGCATCTCATAAAACTCAAAAATGTTGCTTTGTTATCTTTTTATGTCCCAAGGAGGAATTGGCCACGAGCCCCCGAAATGGTTTGGGATGTGACTTGCAATTAGGCATGAAACGAAAACCGAGTCTCGGATTCAAGAACCGTTGACTTCGTTGGATTCCTGGGATAGGATTTCAGCTAGAGCACCCCTTACTCTGGGGTGCCATGCCTCAGAAGTTGTTTTACTTATTGATTTTGCGATTTAGTGTTTGGCTCAGTTTGAAGCAATGCAGCGTCTAGATTAAGGGGTCCAATTTATGAAACCGTCTCTTGTGAGAAGATTGATAATGTGGTCACCTAGTCCATGCCTAAACAAGTTTGCAACATCTCACAAAACTCAAAAATGTTGTTCTGTTAGGTTTTTTAATGCCCTGACGAGGAATTGGCCAAGAGTCCTCGAAATGGTTTGGATGCGACTTGCAACTCGACATATCACGAAAACCGAGACTCGGATTGAGGAACTGTCATCTCTGTTGGATTCCTGGCATAGGAATTCAGCGAGAGCACCCCTCACTCCTGGGTCCAATCCCTCATAAGTTGTTTTTCATTGATTTTAAGAACTAGGATTTTACTTAGTTTGAAGCAATGCAACATTTGGATTTATGGGTCCAATATATGAAACCATGCCTCGAGAGCGGATGGACAATGTGGTTACATAATCCATGCCTAAACAAGCTTGCAACATCTCACGGAACTCAAAAATGATGATTTGTTATATTTTTATGCCCTGGGGAGGAATTGGCCAAGAGTCCCCGAAATGATTTGGGATGCGACTTACAATTAGGAATAAAATAAAAGCAAGTCTTGGATTGAGAAACTGTT
The DNA here is from genome assembly GCA_009831015.1 of Picea engelmannii. Taxonomy (NCBI): domain Eukaryota; kingdom Viridiplantae; phylum Streptophyta; class Pinopsida; order Pinales; family Pinaceae; genus Picea; species Picea engelmannii. The sequence continues at coordinate 6,703 of ML885592.1, forward strand.
GACTTCGATGGATTCCTGGGATAGGATTTCATATAGAACACCCTCACTCCCGGTTGGCCTCAGAAGTTGCTTTACTCCTTGATTTTGAGAACTAGTGTTTTGCTCAGTTTGAAGCAATGCAACAATTGGATTAAAGGATCCTATGAAACCGTTCCTCGGGATCAGATGGACAATGTGGTCACATATTCCATGCCTAAACAAGCTTGCAGAATCTCACAGAACTCAAAAATGTTGCTCTGTTAGGTTTTTATGCCCTCAGGAGGATTGCCCAAGAGTCCCTGAAATGGTTTGGGATGCTACTTGCAACTGGGCATAAAACGAAAATCGAGACTCGGATTGAGGAACCGTCGACTCCGATGGATTACTAGCATATGATTTCAGCTAGACAACCTTTCACTCCCGATTGCCATGCCTCGGAAGTTGCTTTACTCATTGATTTGGAGAACCAGTGTTTTGCTCAGTTTGAAGCAATATAGCATCTAGATTAAGGGGTCAAATTTATGACATCGCCTCTCGAAATCATATGGATAATGTGGTCACCTAGTCCATGCCTAAACAAGATTGCAACATCTCACAAAACTCAAAAATGTTGCTCCGTTAGTTTTTTATGCCCCGTGTAGGAATTTGATAAGAGTCTCCAAAATGGTTTGTGATGCGACTTGCAGTTGGGCATATCATGAAAGCCAAGACTTGGATTGAGGAACCGTCATCTCCGTTGGATTCCTGGCATAGCATTTTAGCTAGATCACACCTCACTCTTGGTTCCAATCCCTCATAATTTGTTTTTTTCATCTATTTCGAGAAATAGTGTTTTGCTCAGTAAGAAGCAATGCAACACTTGGATTTAGCGGTCCAATTTAAGAAACCATGCCTCGAGAGAAAATGGACAATGTGGTCGCCTAGTCCATGCCTAAACAAGCATGCAACATCTTATGCTACTCAAAATGCTGCTCCGTTAGGATTTTATGACCTGAGGAGGAATTGGCCAAGAGTCCATGAAATGGTTTGGGATGCCACTTGCAATTGGGCATAAAACAAAAATGGAGACTCAGATTGAAAAAACGTCGATTTCGATGGATTACTCGGATATGATTTCATCTAGAGGACCCCTCAATCCTGGGTGCCATGCCTCGAAAGTTGCTTTACACATTGATTTCGAGAACTAGTGTTGTGATCAGTTTGAAGCAATGCATCATTTGGATTCAGGGGTCCAATTTATGAAATCGTCCCTTAGGAGCGAATGGATAATGTGGTCACCTATTCCATGCCTAAACAATCTTGCATCAACTCATGGAACTCAAAAATGTTGTTCCGTTAGGTTTTTATGCCCTGAGAAGGAATTGGCCAAGGGTCCCTGAAATAGTTTGGGATGCGAATTGCAACTGGGCATAAAATAAAAACCGAGACTCAGATTGAAGAACTGTCGACTCCGTTGGATTAGTAGGATAGGATTTCAGCTAGACCACCCCTCACTCCTGGGTTCCATGCCTTGTAATTTGCTTTACTCATCTTAATTTCGAGAACTAGTGTTTTGCTCAGTTTGAAACAATGCATCATTTGGATTAAGAGGTCCAATTTAAGAAATCATCCATCGGGAGCGGATGGATAATGTGGTCACCTAGTCCATGCCTAAACAAGTTTGCAGCATCTCATGGAACTCGAAAATGTTGCTCCGTTAGTCTTTTATGCCTTGAGGAGGAATTGGCCAAGAGTCCTCGAAATGCTTTGGGATGCGACTTGCAACTAGGCATATCAAGAAAACCGAGAGTCGGATTGAGGAACCATCGTCTCCATTGGATTCCTAACATAGGATTTTAGCTAGAGCATCCCTCACTCCCAGTTCCAATCCCTCGGAAGTTATTTTTTTCATTGATTTCGAGAACTAATGTTTTCCTCAGTAAGAAGCAATGTAACATTTGGATTTAGGGGTCCAATTTAGGAAACCATTCCTCGGGAGCGGATGGACAATGTGGTCACCTATTCCATGCCTAAACGAGCATGCAACATATCATGGAACTCAAAAATATTGCTCCATTAGGCTTCTATGCCCTGAGAAGGAATTGGCAAAGAGACCCGAAATGGTTTGGGATGCCATTTGCAACTGGGCATAAAATGAAAACCGAGACTCGGATTGAGAAACCGTCGACTTCGATGGATTACTGGGATATGATTTCATCTAGAGCATCCTTCACTCTCCAGTGCCATGCCTCAGAAGTTGTTTTACTCATTGATTTCGAGAGCTGGTGTTTTGCTCAATTTGATGCAATGCAACATTTGGATTAAGGGGTAAAATTTATGAAATCGTCCCTCGAGAACAGATGGTTAATGCAATCACCTAGTACATTCCTAAACAAACTTGCGGCATCTTGCGGAACTAAATAATGCTACTCCGTTAGGTTTTTATGCCTTGAGGAGGAATTGGCCAAGAGTCCTCGAAATTGTTTGGGATGCGACTTGCAACTGGGCATAAAACGAAAACCGAGACTTGGATTGAGGAATCATCGACTCCGATGGATTAATAAGATAGGATTTCAGCTAGACCACCCCTCACTCCCGAGTGCCATGCCTCAGAAGTTTATTTACTCATTGATTTCGAGAACTAGTGTTTTGCTCAGTTTGAAGAAATGCAACATTTGGATTAAGAGGTCCTGTTATCGCACGGTTTGTAGGAAAGGTCTAGAGAGCTTGAGTCAGGGCTTGAAACCGGCGTAACAGGAGCTTCCCCACCCACTGTCACCTCGATGGGGAGTTCTTTCTATTTAGGAGGGCTAGTCCAAGGGAGACGTCCCTAATGTAATCTGGGTTTAAGAAGGGCTAAGGATAATGGGCCAAGACAATAGGTTCCCTTTCACAGATTACAGCCAAGTATGAGATAATCAAGAAGAAGTCTTCCACTGATGATGCACCTGTTTGCGAGACAAAACAAAGAAAACTAGAAAATGTGCTTTGCAGTGGGTTAGTACTTCATAAAATTAATGACTATCTTCCAATACATATATGAGCAATTAATCAATGCTATTATTGACGAAGTCAACGATGGCTAGAAATGTCAAAGGTTTATATCACTTCATCAACAAAGCATATGAGATAAAAAGCATTCAATGTTCAATATTAGACCTTGTATCATACCATTAATGCAATAAACATGTCAAATCAGCTCACATATATAATACTGCTGCGTCACCTATATTGTTTCTGCAATATGTATGATGTCAAGCATTAAATATTAGACAATTTGAGTGGAACGTTTTGTCAAATTAGTTCACAGATGCAAGTAGTAACTCAAATGTCTATCAAAATAGGTGAAAATAGTCACAACGTTTTAGGTATAAGAAATAAATCAAGACTATGACGTCACCTATATATAAATTTTGGTGTTCTGCAGGTTAG
>WSFP011497689.1:0-14164 GCA_009831015.1 Picea engelmannii
TATTGCAACTCTATGTTACCAGAAATGGGAAACCAGAAACTGGTGTTAACCCGCCCATCTGCATTACTCCCCCCCAATCTAGGTATGCACATAGTATTGATTAGAAATGTACTGAAGTAAGGTTAAGACGAAATGGGAACTAAAGTAAGGATACACAAGTATTATTTCTGAGATACACAATCTGGGTATGCACATAGTATTGATTAGAAATGTACCGAAGTAAGGTTAAGACGAAATGGGAATGGTAATGAGAAATGGATCTCCCGGTCAGGTTTCTGGTAAATATAGAGTAGATACACAATTATTATTTCTGAGAACTAAGTGTTGCAACTCATTTTCCAATGGATCAATTTCACTTGAGCGTACAACAGTCTTCACTTAGCAGTTGTGCATTCAAATTCATAGGATCGCTTCCACTCAAAACAAACAACCCTAGAAGCCCAAAATTGATACACTCGTGTAAAACTTTTCAGGACCTTGCCTTCTAACAAAGAGTTAATCCTACACCGTCAATCTAGTGAGGTACTGATTCTAATGTGGAAAAACTAGGGCATATACAGCTCTCATTCTATCAGGAACATTCACGAAAACATGTGATGTGCTGGTCAATCCAGTAAGCTCCTGATCAACCCTTCCAATCCTGAAATAGGGAATGTATATAGTTTGCATAAAAAGTGGGCATGTCTGGCTCCTGTTCAACCCTTCAAATCCTATGAGCTAATTTTACTTGCACCGCAACAGGGCAAAACACTGAGCTTACTGATGATAATTACACATTGGAGACTGACAATTCATGCCCAACCCAACATCCGATCTAAGAAAAACAAATTACGCGGACCACAATGGAGAAAAATCCCAATTTGAAAAAATATAAATATATATATATGGGGTCAAAACAAAGGGAATTAAAGGGTCATTGAAATACCCATAACTGCCCCATCAAACGAAGTACACCCAGAAGGATTTAAAAACACCTTACCTTCGGTCGGCACAGATACCTGATAATTTGTAAAATAGTTGAAGTAATTCGGCAATCGATCAGAAACCTTATGCCTACACGAGCTACTGCTTCAGCTAGAAATCCACGATTGAACAGGCATCCCCACGATTGAACGGGATACCCAGTGCTGAGTGCCCACTGCCCATACCACAAAATCGGGGTGAAATTAAACCATAAATCCCGATTTTACCAAATGGAAGGGCGAAGAAGCTATCATAAATTCCCATATTTTTAGAAATTTGGCTAATGGAAGCTTGTTCCTCCAAATTTCAGGGGCTAAATATAATTTGTTTTCCTCTATCCCTCCTAAAAACATGGGCTAACCCTGTACACGATTTTTACCTTAAAATAAATTACGGACTAATAAAATAAGTTTAAAAAAATCACTCTAATACAAAAAATTCGCCCAATAAAAAATTAGAGGCCCCTTAATTTCGCCCATGGGCGAAATTTCGCCCCTAAAATCATCTATGATTTTGACTATGAAGATGTCGAGGAAGACAAGAAGGTCAGACATGCTATCACAAGATTGAAAGGACATGCAACATTGTGGTGGGATGAACTACAAGCTGACAGACATTGCAAAGGCAAGAATAAAATCAAGAGTTGGGATAGGATGATTGCGAAGATGAAGGAAAAATTCATTCCCAGGTATTACCAGATTACTCTGTTTCAAAAAATGCAAAATTTGAGACAGAAGATGATGACAGTGAAGGAATATACTAAAGAATTCTACAGGCTGAACATCGGGGCAGGTCATCAGGAAGGGATGATGAAAAGGTTGCCAGGTACATGAATGGCCTAAGATACGACATTCAGGATGAGATGAGCATGATGACCATCCGAACGATGGAAGATGCTTATCAGATGGCTCTAAAAGCTGAAGAGAAGCAGAGCCGAAAACAAGGTCAGAGAGGGCGAGGCATAAGTCAAGCTAGAGGCAAATTATTTGCCTAGGATAGAAATCTAAAACACAAAGAAGAGGGAAAAAAACCTCAGACTCAGACTGAGAGAGGTGGAAGTTCACAGAGAGGGCATCATACCGAACAGAGAGGTCAGTATGCAGATGGAAACATTTTTCCTCATACTAGAGGTAGAGGAAGAGGAAGAGGTGGAGTAATAAAGTGCTTCACATGTGAAAATAATGGACACAAATCTTATGAATGTCCAGATAAGAAGAAAAAAGGTGGTGAGGCTCACATTTCCAAAGCACAGAGGAGAAATGTTGAGGCAGAGGATGTTGAAGGCGGAAGATCGCTGATGATGCGAAAATCTCTTTTGACACGAGAGAAGGAGCTGGAGAGTTCAATCCAAAGAAATAGACTTTTTTGGACAGCTTGCAAAACCAAAGACAAGGTATGCAAGGTCATTGTGGATAGTGGTAGCACAAATAATCTCATTTCAACAGAGATGGTAGAAAAGCTGTAGCTGGAGACGATTGAACATCCAAGTCCATATAGAGTTTCATGGGTACAAAAAGGACATCAGGTAAATGTCACTAAACAATGTTTAGTTGAATTCAAGATAGGAGGATATAATGATAAGATACTTTGTGATGTTATTCCCATGGATGTTTGTCATCTATTGCTGGGTAGACTGTGGCAATATGACAGAAATGTGATTCATGATGGGAGGATGAACACATACACCCTAGAGAAGAATGGGAGAACTCACATGTTGCTTCCAATCAAAGATAAGGAGGTGAAACCGGAAGTAAGAAACACTGTACTTCTCATGAGAGGGAAGGAACTTCTTAAAGAGGTTAAGAAGAAGGAGGAACCGCAATTCATTGTGGTCAGGAAGCCAAAGATTGTTTTAACCAGCACAAGGGTAGATGATTTACCAGAAGAGGTTCAGGAATTGTTGGAAGAGTTCGCTGACATAGTAGTGGACAAACTACCTCATCTGTTGCCACGAATCAGAAGTGTGAGTCATCATATTGGTCTCATACCTGGAGCTAGTTTTCCAAACAAAGCAACGTATATATTAACGCCGCAGGAGAAGGAAGAGGTCAAAATACAAGTCCAGGATTTGTCGGACAAAGGGTTGGTTAGAGAAAGCTTGAGTCCATGTGTTGTTCCGACAGTACTCAGTCCAAAGAAAGACGAAGGCTGGAGGATGTGTATTGATTCAAAGGAAATTAACAAGATAACCATCAGGTACAGATTTCCATTGCCAAGGATGGATGATCTGATGGATTGCTTAAGTGGAGAATTTTTTTTTTTGAAGATTGATTTGAAAAGTGGATATCACCAGATTCGTATGAGAGAAGGTGATGAATGGAAGACAGCCTTCAAGACTAACGAAGGGTTGTATGAATGGCTTGTTATGTCGTTTGGTTTAAAAAACACACCAAGTACCTTCATGAGGCTGATGAACGAAGTCCTAAAGTAATTCATCGGAAAATTTGTCATTGTGTATCTGGATGACATATTGATCTTCAGTAAAATAGAGGTAGAGCATCTAAAACACTTAGCTACATTCATGAAGAGATTACAGCAAGAGACGTTGTTGATAAACATGAATAAATCCTCATTCATGAAGACAGAACTCATCTATTTGGGTTTTGTTATTTCTGCAGATAAATTGAGGATGGATCCAGATAAGGTGGAGGTGATCAAGAATTGGCCATCACCGAAGAGCATATTTGAGGTGAGAAGTTTTCACGGATTGGCTAGTTTCTACCGGAAGTTCATTAGGAATTTCAGTGGGATTAGTTCATCGATGATGGACACAGTGAAGAAGAGACACAAATCTTTTCACTGGACATAAGAGGCTGAGAAGAGTTTTAATATTTTGAAGAGGAAAATCACGGAACAACCAATCCTGTTGTTGCCTGATTTCCAAAAGACATTTCAAGTGAAATGTGATGCAAGTGGATTTGCAATAGGGGGAGTCTTGAGTCAAGAAGACAGGATGATAGAATACTTCAGTGAGAAGCTGAATGAAGGGAAGGTGAAATACTCCATGTATGACAAGGAGTTTTATGCTATTATCCAGGCATTAAATAAATGGAGACATTACTTGATCCCGAATGAGTTTGTCTTATACAGTGACAATCATGCACTATAGTTTGTGACTCAAAAGGAAAAGTTGAATCAAAGACATGTAAAATGGGTTGAATACATGCAGAACTTTACTTTTGTAACTAAGCATATTTATGGAACTGCTAACAAGGTTGTTGATGCTTTGAGTAGGAAATGTTTGCTGTTACAGGAGTTCAGAGTTAAAACACTGGGTTTTGATGATCTCAGAAACATGTGCAGAGATGATCCAGATTTTAAGGAGGCATATGAAGAAGTTGAGAATCAAATTCTCAGGGACAGAAGTCAATAGATAGAATACATGATCCAAGAAGGATTACTATTTAAAGGTAATCAACTTTGTATTCCAAAATGATCTATGAGGGAGAATTTGCTGAAGGAGAAACATAGTGGAGGATTGGCCGGACATTTTGGTTACGAAAAGACATTCACAAAATTGAATGAGTCATATTTTTGGTCGGGAATGCGAGACAGATGCATAATTTGCCAGCATTCGAAGGGAAAGCGACAAAATGCAGGATTTTATCAACCATTTCCCATACCTGAAAGGCCGTCAGATGCAGTCAGCATGGATTTCATATTGGGGTTGCCAAGAACACAAAGAGGGTTTGACTCAATCTTTTTGGTAGTGGATAGATTTTCCAAAATGGCACACTTCATACCATGTCAGAAAAGCAGTGACGCAACTCACATTGTGAATCTATTTTTCAAAGAAGTCATTCGACTTCACGACTTACCAAGGAGCATAGTTTCGGATTGAGACACTAATTTCATGGCACACTTCTGGAGAAACTTAAGGAAAAAGTTGGGAACAAATTTGTCATTCAGTTCATCTTATCATCCTCAAATGGATGGATAGACAGAAGTCGTGAACAGGAGTTTAGGAGACTTGCTGAGGAGCTTGGTGACAGAACACCACAACTAGTGGGACAACATATTACCACACGAGGAATTTTCTTATAATGATTCAATCAATAGAAGCACATGACAAAGTCTATTTCAAATTGTTTATGGCATGTAGCCGAGAGGAATTTATGAACTGAGGGATTCGAAAAAGATTGCGACTAGGATTGCTAGTGCATAAGATTTCGCAGAGGAGATGAAAGAACTTCACAGCCAGGTGAAGGAATGTTTACAGAACTTGAGCCAAGAATATAAGCATAGAGTAGATCAACACAGGAGACAACTTCTATTTGAGGTTGGTGATTTGATTCTGGCACATCTGAGAAAGGAAAGGTTCCTGAAGGGGACATATAACAAACTGAATATGAAGAAGATCGGACCATGTAAGGTCTTGAAGAAATTTGGGGCAAATGCTTATGAGATTGAATTACCCGATGGGATCAGAATTTCTCCGATATTCAATGTCTCGGATTTGTACCCATACAAAACTGAGGAAGCAGGAACAAGTGATGAACATCAAGAGATCTAGTGGATAAAGAAGGTTCCTGTTGCAGAGAAGCCATAGATGGAAAGCATACTAGAGAAAAGAATTAGCAAGAAGACTAGAAGAAAACAATACTTTGAATACTTGGTCAAGTGGAAAGGACATCCAGTTGAATATGCCAGATAGGTGAATGAAGCAGAGATTTAGAAGCATGGATAGACTGTGTGAGAGCTCATGGACAGGAGCCCATGAAAATTTTCAAGTGAGGGAGTATGATGCAAGAGCATCGCCAACGTCAAGCAAGCGTGGGGCAAGCGCCAATGCATTTTGGACACATGATAAATTGTTTAAAAAATCTTTTGAAGATGGATGCGCCAAACATAAATGTAATAGTTAAGAAGAGGCGTACTTATAGATTGTAATCATACCTTGGGAGACCCACTCTCGTTTGAAGGACTAAGAAGGCATTTATGTTAGTATGTAGCTTTGAATTCTCATATTAGACACTTTTAGGAGCAGAGGGAAAACGGATATAGACACCCTCATTGTATTATTGTAAGTGAGTGAAGAACATTACCAAGAGAAGAGCATACAGAGCTGGAATAGAAAATCTGTGTTTGAAAAACACCCATGTACAGAGATTTGAGTTAATAGAAGAAGTCTTAATTCAGATTCATGGCATTGTGTTTGTTTCTTGTATCTGTATGCTGAATGGTATGTTCATGGTTTTACTCTTTCTGTTATACACTTACTTTCTATGCTGTGTATGAATGATTTCAGGGTTATGATTGAAGTCTGAGAAAGAAATATTTAGGAAATGAGTTTCAATTGTTTCTATGTATGAGCAAGAGTTCCTGCAAGGAGTTTAGTTGAATTTTCTGCAAGGAGTGCATTGACAAAAGAGTTCATAGGTTTTTTCTCTGAAAGATCAGATAGTTTAGCTTTTGTTCTCATTTCCTCAAAGGTGTAGTTAGGCACAGGAGCCGTGTAAAGTGTACACTGACCAAGTGAAGTTTCAGGGGTTTGTAACCTGAATGAATTGTTGTGAGACTGTTGATGCAGGGAGTGCACAAAGTCAAAAGGAGTTCAACACTTGAAAGTGTTTGAAGTTTTGCCGCAAGGAGTGACAACAGGAGTTTTTTTGAAAGACTTGAAGTCGGGAAAACCCTCAGAAGGGTTTGAACCTTTGAAGTCGTCGAAGGGAAGCAAGAGGTTAAGTGCCTTGAAGAATTGGAAGGAACTGCAGTGACATCATGCTGTAGAAGGACAAGTTCCACGTAGAGAAATATTTTATTTAAATTTCGTGGAGGTTCTCAAGGGAAGAGATGAATGGTTGAAATTCTCCATAGAGAATTTGCGAAGTCCCGCCAGCCGTCCGATCTGACAGAGAAGCAAGGGGGGTTACGATTGTTTCCCCAGTTTCAAGTTCAAGATATTGTGATTCGTCGGCCCTCACTTAGATACCCATATGTCGTAGGATATAACAAGAGATAGAAAATGATGACAGTGAAGGAATATACTGAAGAATTCTACAGGCTGAACATCAGGGAAGGTCATCGGGAAAGCGATGATGAAAAGGTTGTTAGGTACATGAATGGACTAAGATACGACATTCAGGATGAGATGAGCATGATCACCATCCGAACGATGGAAGATTCTTATAAGATGGCTCTAAAATCTGAAGAGAAGCTGAGCCGAAAACAAGGTCAGAGAGGGCGAGGCATAAGTCAAGCCAGAGGCAAATCAGTTGCCTAGGATAGAAATCTAAAACACAAAGAAGACGGAAAAAAAACTCAGACTTAGACTGAGAGAGGTGGAAGTTCACAGAGAGGGCAGCATACCGAACAGAGAGGTCAGTATGCAGATGGAAACATTTTTCCTCATACTAGAGGTAGAGGAAGAGGAAGAGGTGGAGTAATAAAGTGCTTCACATGTGAAAAGAATGGACACAAATCTTATGAATGTCCAGATAAGAAGAAAGAAGGTGGCGAGGCTCACATTTTCGAATCACATAGGAGAAATGTTGAGGCAGAGGATGTTGAAGGCGGAAGATCACTGATGATGCGAAAATCTCTTTTGACACGAGAGAAGGAGGTGGAGAATTCAATCCAAAGAAATAGACTTTTTTGGACAGCTTGCAAAACCAAGGACATGGTATGCAAGGTCATTGTGGATAGTGGTAGCACGGATAATCTCATTTCAACGAAGATGGTAGAAAAGCTGGAGCTGGAGACGATTGAACATCCAAGTCCATATAGAGTTTCATGGCTACAAAAAGGACATCAGGTAAATGTCACTAAACAATGTTTAGTTGAATTCAAGATAGGAGGATATAATGATAAGATACTTTGTGATGTTATTCCCATGGATGTTTGTCATCTATTGCTGGGTAGACCATGGAAATATGAGAAAAATGTGATTCATGATGGGAGGATGAACACATACACCCTAGAGAAGAATGGGAGAACTCACATGTTACTTCCAATCAAAGATAAGGAGGTGAAACCGGAAGTAAGCAACACTGTACTTCTCATGAGTGGGAAGGAACTTCTTATAGAGGTTAAGAATAAGGAGGAACCGCAATTCATTGTGGTCAAGAAGCCAAAGATTGTTTTAACCAGCACAAGGGTAGATGATTTACCAGAAGAGGTTCAAGAATTGCTGGAAGAGTTTGTTGACATAGTAGTGGACGAACTACCTCATTCGTTGCCACAAATCAAAAGTGTGAGTCATCATATTGATCTCATGCCTGGAGCTAGTTTTACAAACAAAGAAACGTACAGATTAACGTCGCAGGAGAAGGAAGAGGTCAAAATAAAAGTCCAGGATTTGTTGGACAAAGGGTTGGTTAGAGAAAGATTAAGTCCATGTGTTGTTCCGACAGTACTCAGTCCAAAGAAAGACGGAGGCTGGTGGATGTGTATTGATTCAAGGGAAATCAACAAGATAACCATCAGGTACAGATTTCCATTGCCAAGGATGGATGATCTGATGGATTGCTTAAGTGGAGAATTTTTTTTTTTGAAGATTGATTTGAAAAGTGGATATTACCAGATTCGTATGAGAGAAGGTGATCAATGGAAGACAGCCTTCAAGACTAACGAAGGGTTGTATGAATGGCTTGTTATGCCATTTGGTTTCACAAATGCGCCAAGTACCTTCATGAGGCCGATGAACGAAGTCCTAAAGGAATTCATCGGAAAATTTTTCATTGTGTATCTGGATGACATACTGATCTTTAGTAAAATAGAGGCAGAGAATCTAAAACACTTAGCTACATTCATGAAGAGATTACAACAAGAGAAGTTGTTGATAAACATGAAGAAATCCTCATTCATGAAGACATAACTCATCTATTTGGGTTTTGTTATTTCTACAGATAAATTGAGGATGGATCCAGATAAGGTGGAGGTGATCAAGAATTGGCAATCACCGAAGAGCATATTTGAGGTGAGAAGTTTTCACGGATTAGCTAGTTTCTACCATAAGTTCATCAGGAATTTCAGTGGGATTAGTGCACCGATGATGGACACAGTGAAGAAGAGACACAAATCTTTTCACTAGACAGAAGACGCTGAGAAGAGTTTTAATCTGTTGAAGAGAAAAATCACAGAACAACCAATCCTGTTGTTGCCTGATTTCCAAAAGACATTTCAAGTGAAATGCGATGCAAGTGGATTTGCAATAGGGGGAGTCTTGAGTCAAGAAGACGGGATGATAGAATACTTCAGCGAGAAGCTGAATGAAGCGAAGGTGAAATACTCCACGTATGACACGGAGTTTTATGCTATTATTCGGGCATTAAATAAATGGAGACATTACTTGATCTCGAAGGAGTTTGTCTTATACAATGACAATCATGCACTATAGTTTGTGACTCAAAAGGAAAAGTTGAATCAAAGACATGTAAAATGGGTTGAATACATGCATAACTTTACTTTTGTAAGTAAGCATATTTCTGGAACTGCTAACAAGGTTGTTGATGCTTTGAGCAGGAAATGTTTGTTGTTGCAGGAGTTCAAAGTTAAAACACTGGGTTTTGATGATCTCAGGAACATGTACAGAGATGATCCAGATTTTAAGGAGGCATATGAAGCAGTTGAGAATCAAATTCTCAGGGACAGAAGTCAATAGACAAAATACATGATCCAAGAAGGATTAGTATTTAAAGGTAATCAACTTTGTATTCCAAAATGCTCTATGAGGGAGAATTTGCTGAAGGAGAAACATAGTGGAGGATTGGCCAGACATTTTGGTTACAAAAAGACATTCACAAAATTGAATGAGTCATATTTTTGGCTGGGAATGCGAGACAGATGCATAATTTGCCAGCATTCGAAGGGAAAGAGACATAATGCAATATTTTATCAACCATTTCCCATACCTGAAAGGCCGTGGGATGAATTCAGCATGGATTTCATATTGGGGTTGCCAAGAACACAAAGAGGGTTTGACTCAATATTTGTGGTAGTGGATAGATTTTCCAAAATGGCACACTTCATACCGTGTCAGAAAACCAGTGACGCAACTCACATTGCGAATCTGTTTTTCAAAGAAGTCATTGGACTTCACGTCTTACCAAGGAGAATAGTTTTGGATCGAGACACTAAGTTCATGGGACACTTATGGAGAACCTTATGGAAAAAGCTGGGAACAAATTTGTCATTCAGTTCAGCTTATCATCCTCAAATGGATGGTTAGACAGAAGTCGTGAATAGGAGTTTAGGAGACTTGCTGAGGAGCTTGGTGACAGAACACCACAACCAGTGGGACAACATATTACCACATGAGGAATTTTCTTATAATGATTCAATCAATAGAAGAACATGACAAAGTACATTTCAAATTGTTTATGGCATGTAGCCGAGAGGAATTTCTGAACTGAGGGATTCGAAAAATATTGCGACTAGGATTGCTAGTGCAGAAGATTTCGTAGAGGCGATGAAAGAAATTCACAGCCATGTGAAGGAGCGTTTACAGAACTCGAGCCAAGAATATAAGCGTAGAGCAGATCAACACAGGAGACAACTTCAATTTGAGGTTGGTGATTTGATTCTAGCACATCTGAGAAAGGAAAGGTTCCCGAATGGGACATATAACAAACTGAATATGAAGAAGATCGGACCATGTAAGGTCTTGAAGAAATTTGCGGCAAATGCTTATGAGATTGAATTACCCGATGGGATCAGAATTTCTCCGATATTCAATGTCTCATATTTGTACCCATACAAAACTGAGGAAGCATGAACAAGTGATGAACAACAAGAGATCTAGTGGACAAAGCAGGTGCCCGTTGCAGAGAAACCATAGATGGAAAGCATACTAGACAAAAGAATTAGAAAGAAGACCATAAGAAAAAAATAATTTGAATACTTGGTCAAGTGGAAAGGGCATCCAGTTGAAGATGCCAGCTGGGTGAATGAAGCAGAGATTCGGAAGCATGGATAGATTGTGCGAGAGCTCATGGACATGAGCCCATGAAAATTTTCAAGTGAGGGAGTATGATGCAAGAGCATCGCCAACGTCAAGCAAGCGTGGGGCAAGCGCCAATGCATTTTGGACACATGATAAATTGTTTAAAAAATCTTTTGAAGATGGATGCGCCAAACATAAATTTAATAGTTAAGAAGAGGCGTACTTATAGATTGTAATCATACCTTGAACGACCCGCTCTCGTCTGAAGGACTAAGAAGGCATTTATGTTAGTATGTAGCTTTGAGTTCTCAGATTAGACAGTTTTAGGAGCTGAGGGAAAACGGATATAGACACCCTCATTGTATTATTGTAAGTGAGTGAAGAACATTACCAAGAGAAGAGCATACAGAGCCGAAACAGAAAATCTGTGTTTGAAAAACACCCATGTATAGATATTTGAGTTAATAGAAGAAGTCTTAATTCAGATTTATGGCATTGTGTTTGTTTCTTGTATCTGTATGCTGAATGGTATGTTCATCGTTTTACTCTTTCTGTTATACACTTACTTTCTATGCTATGTATGAATGATTTTAGGGTTATGTTTGAAGTTTGAGAAAGAAAGATTTAGGAAATGAGTTTCAATTGGTTCTATGTTTGAGCAAGAGTTCTTGCAAGGAGTTCAGTTGAATTGTCCGCAAGGAGTGCGTTGACAAAAGAGTTCAGAGGTTTTTTCTCTAAAAGCTCAGATAGGTTAGCTTTTGTTCTCATTTCCTCAAAGGTGTAGTTAGGCACAGGAGCCGTCCAAAGTGTACACCGACCAAGTGAAGTTTCAGGGGTTTGTAACCTGAATGAATTGTTGAGAGACTGTCGATGCAGGGAGTGCACAAATTCGAAAGGAGTTCAACACTTGAAAGTGTTTGAAGGTCTGCCGCAAGGAGTGCCAACAGGAGTTTTTTTGAAAGACTTGAAGTCGGGAAAACCCTCAGAAGGGTTTGAACCTTCGAAGTCGTCGAAGGGAAGCAAGAGGTTAAGTGCCTTGAAGAATTGGAAGGAGGTGCAGTGACATCATGCTGTAGAAGGACAAGTTCCACGTAGAGAAATATTTTATTTAAATTTCATGGAGGTTCTCAAGGGAAGAGACAAACGGTTGAAATTCTCCGTAGAGAATTTGTCAAGTCCCGCCAGTCGTCCGATCTGACAGAGAAGCAAGGGGGGTTATGATTGTTTCCCCAGTTTCAAGTTCAGGAGATTGCGAGTCATTGACCCTCACTTAGATACCCATATGTTGTAGGATATAACAAGAGTTGCACGGGGTTTAAACCCTCGCAAGCAGAGAGAAATTCCCGAAAGGCGTCGAGATATCGGGACTTCGAAATTCAGGATATCGGAAGTCACGAGGGCATGAGATTGGGTCACTCCATGATGAAAAACCCAAAACAGATCTGAGTCGTCCATCAGTTGGGACACATGGCGGAGATCGGGAGCTATCGGCATATCGGGATTCATCATTTCGTAAATCCTCAAGATGAGACGTCCGGAGCATTTGATTTCGCGAAATCGCGAAATGATTGAGGACTGTCCATCATAGGAGGACGCGTGGCGGAAATGCTTGAGTTCGGGGAAAATCCCGATAGAAAATTCCATTGGCTTATCGGGGTTTGACATTTCACGAATCCTGAAGACAGGAAGCACACACATTTCAGAAACGTGAAGTCTGAAATCCCAACAAGGTGGAAAGCTCCGTTGTGGGGCCAGCTGACGTCATTTCATCATATAGGAGGTCGGGAATCAGAACTTCGGGAGTTCCAAGGGAAAAAACCCATAGGCATTTGATTTCCCGAAATCGTGAAGCGATGAGGACCGTCCATCTTGAGGGGACGCTTGGCAACAATCTAGGGTTTCGAAAAAAAATCCCGAAAGGAAAGGTCATTTCAGCACTTTGGGAATCGACACTTCGGGAGTCAAGAGACCAAGAGGTCGGGCACTTGAGTCGCAAAAACCGGAAAGGGAATGTGGTCATATAAGGGAAGGTCATGTGGACCAAAGGTATAGCCCAGTGGGCTAAGTGAAGTTAAAGTCGTTTCGGCAAATCGGCATATCAGAGATCGAAAGATCGAGAAGACTGAGGTTCTCGACAACGGGAATCAGAAAACCCTGAAACCCGAAATTTCTTTCGGGGAGAGATTAGGAATGTGCAGAAGCCGTGACAGGGGAAAAGGAAGGACCTGTGGACCAGGTTTTTAACAGAGATTCTAGTGAGGAATCGAAAGAGCCACTCCTGCTCGAAGGTGAAATTAGAACGATTCGTTAAGACCGGGAGGTTAGCGCGGAGACTCTGGTCGAGGCAGAGGCATAGTCTGCGTCATCATTCTAAAGTGAAAATCACTATTTTAGTAGCTCATGAATGCTCATACACCTATAAGATAGTGTAGTGGATATATAATGTCCTTTTAAAAATCATTTGTTTATTAAAACCACTTGATTCAGTCTTCTATAGTCACCATTATCTTATAACTTCATTAAATATAATAGGAACAAGTCACATAGAGACTAGAATCAAAGAGGTTTTAATTTTTCAATTATAAATGAAGATCTCAAGGTTATACAAATCCTCCAGATTCCAAAGTAAGGTTATGTTATTAGAATTCGTCCAATGAAACTAGGCACATTTTCTCTTGTGCAACTAACATTGAAAGTTCCACCATTTTCACTCTACAAGTATGGAGATGGATTACATAAAGAGGTGAATGACCAGTGTTTCTCTTTTTTCCAAAAAGTGTTTTCAGCAATAAGCCATTTTCTCTTTAAAAATACACCTTTTTTTTTATATATAGAATGTACTTAAATTAGTAATATTCATCAAGATTTACATATTTTGATATTAAGTTTTAAAAATACACCTAATTTTTAATAGAATATACTTAGATTAGTAATCTTCACCAAAATTTACATATTTTAACATTAATTTGTATGTCTTTAACAAAATATAAATCGTCATATCTATATCTATATGTATGATTTTTACAAACCAAATTAGTTTCCTAGAATAATATGCTTAGTTATATTTTTTGAATCCTTAAAAAATACCCTATCAATGACCCATCCCTATCAAGGACAGTCTTTGGAGTCCACCTAGAAATATCAGGCTTTCTCCGTAAGTGTTACAAGTCATGTATTCTTCATAAAGAGAGTCTTTAGAGTCGACCTAGAAACATCAAACTTTCTCCCTAAGTGTTACATGTCATATATTTCCCATTGGATTAGTAAACTATTTATTCCTCTTCCATTATATCTAGTGTTTTGAATATTAGATAATAA
>WSFP011497696.1:0-14163 GCA_009831015.1 Picea engelmannii
GAAGCAAGACAGAGACAGTTGAGAAACTGAATCTGATCTAGTCTTTCTTTGTTTCTTTATTCCAAAACCTTCTTATAAAAATCTTTTTCGGATGCCTTGACGGTATGTTTTATTGCCTTAAAACATAAACTCAGGAACAACACCGTGCTCTACCGAGTCTCTACCTCTCTATACCACACTGATATAGTCAATCCAATCTAAGGCCTGATGTGCCTTTTCATACCACCTCTGCACGTCTTTACAAGTTTCCATCCCCATGAGAGTATCCTCTTGAAAATAGACTATGCATGTGGTGAAGAGGTTTCTTTCATTTGTGAATTGTGCATATGTTTCTCTGAACTCACTCCTTAGGAATACTACTGCCTCTGTCGAATACTAATAATACTTTGCTAGATGGCGTAGATGATCCAACTATTTCTTTGAGACTGTTAATTCCTTTTCATCCCTTTTCACTCTATCTAGCGTTGCATCAATTATAGCCATTCCCGCCCCGATCAACTTGGCAGTCTTAACATTCTATGTGTTGAGAAGAGTTTCTTCTGTGGTGATGAGGAGTGTACTATCAAGCGCGAGCCTCCTTTTCTTGGTGGTCCTTCTCATCACAACTTTCCTCTTTCTGTCATAAGCGATCGCTTGTATATCGATGACCTCGTCCACTAACTCAGGAATCTGTTGGTCTCCCTAGGTCAGAGTGTTTCCTAGGCTTCCTGCTATATATATGTGTTCTATGACTGGCTCTTGTAGTTCTTTAGTAGGGAAAACTTCTGTATGTCCTAGTGACTAGGCCTCCCACTAGGGTTCATCGACTAGCAGAGTCTCGGATTTAGATGGGCAGAGGGGAAAAGGATCATCATTTACTGGAGGATCGACTATTGAGGTGTTGATTTCTGATTGCTGTGTTTCTTATTCCTATTCAACAAATCCCAACCCCTCCTTGGAGCTAGTGTTTTCTAGGCTTCCTGCTGTATATATGTGTTCTATGACTGGCTCTTGTAGTTATTTAGTAGGGGAAACTTCTGTATGTCCTAGTAACTAGGCCTCCCACTGGGATTTTTCGACTAGCGGAGTCTCGAATTTATATGGGGAGGGGGGAAAAGGATCAACATTTACTAGAGGATTGACTATTGAGGTGCTGATTTTTGATTACTGTGTTTCTTATTCCCATTCAACAAATCCCAACTCCTCCTTGGAGCTATCCATATTATACTGAATTCTCGATTGGTTAAGAAATTTAGTGTCCAGCATGCTTCCGACCTGGTCATCACCTTCTTGGGGAACTGAGGTCAAAGCTTCGGGAGTTAGAGCAGATGTTTCTCCTAGTTCTCCCTCCTCCGTGATTGATACTAGGGTTATGATAGAAACCCCTAAGATTTCCTCATCATTGTATATGGTAATTAGGTCTATGATGACATTAGACACATTTGTCCAACTTGATTTTCTTGTTTCCCCCAACTATGCTGTAGCAACGATTGACGACCTTGCATGTTGTGACATAATTCCTATGTTTTCTGGATGAGCGGTCTCCTCTAGTGGGGTTGAATCTGAGCCATTTAGCTCCTCTCTGAAATTGATTGTGTCGGTCGGGCTGACCCTTATGGGTTCTATCAAAGGGTTCAGTTGGGGATCATTTTATAACCTTTGTATGACCCTTTGGGATTCTTATAGCAACAAAATCCCTCTCATTTGTGACTTTGTGGCTTCTACTGCTATGTTTTATTCCCTACCCCCGAGGGCTTCTTGAGCTGTATGTTCTATCGTTTCAACCTGCTCATCCATTTTCATGGCTTTAAATCTTGTCATATTGGGGTTATCTTTCCTCTGGAGCACCTCCTCCTAGTTCTGGGAACCTTCTGTAAATATTTTGTCTTCAAACTTATCATGGGCATAGGACCAACATGAAGACACATGTGATGCATGCTGGGGTACTAGGCCCTTTGGGTCATGTTTGCGAAATCAATCTATGGGAAATCTATACTCCAACTAGCTCAAGCCTTCTTGTTTTGCTTGTGAAGTAGCTTTCGCCATGTAAAACCCTACATGAAATCCATAGGGTATGCATTCTCTCTTTTTGTATTTTACCAAAGTGGCATTATAGCCTTGCAGAATGGTTTGATAGCAAATTTCTCCAACAAAGAGCCAGTGTCGAACATGACTGGGGAGTAAATGAGGAGTGCCAGTGGCCCCAAACACTCTGATGTAGGTGGTAGTTTCTTCCAGGTACTAGTGGCCTACTTTGGAAATCATCTTCTTGGCTACTACCGTAATCCTTGGGCATTATTTCTTAAAAAGAATAAAATAAACTCGAGCTATAAATTCATCACATATAAGAGAGTAAGATATCTTGTACCTGTTCTCCCACAAAATGCTAAAATAGACATGCACGAGTAGCTCCACAATATGCCAACTCAATATCATGCCTGGGAAGATGTTCCTTGCACATATCATGTCCATCCTTTGGCGTTTGGGCTTGTAGTATGTTGGTTCTTAGTGGCTTTGAAATAATTGATCCCCAGTTGAAGCTTCTACCAGAGATTGCCACAGCGTATGCCAGGGGCATCCAAGCTTTCAAAAACTTGGTGAAATCCCTCTCCCCGTATAATGAGTAGATTAGAGACATCAAATAAATATATGTCTCTCTAAGATTGGTCATACTATACCATTTGTTGCTCCTGTTCGTAAACCTCTTATCCTCTTTACACCATGAGGACATCAACCTGCTAGTGTCATGGAACTCATATAATTTTACCACAAACTTAGTATTTAACCTTTCCTCCGGGTCTCTGAGTTTGTATTATTTATGGACTTCTATTGGGAGAAAAGCCCCAACACATCCACCATTGTCATCATTTACCATGAATTTTTTCACATCCGTGTGGTTGATTATCCACCCCGGAGTTTCAATGCAAGGTAAGACCGGGGTTTGGCAGGATACCATGTGCATGCAGGATCACTGAATATTTGAGAATACTTGGTCATCGAGCATTTAGAAATCTGGGTCACTGTGTGGCACACATTCTGGGTAATCTTCCCCACTGATTCTGTTAAACTAATCTCCCCACTGAGGGAGAACCACTTTTGATCCAGTACTTGCCTCTGAGTCGGTGAATGTAGGAGGCTGCGCAAATTCATTTTTAGTGGACGTTTGGACGACTGGCTCCACTTTAGTGGAAAAATCGATATGTCTAGCAGTGTTGAGCGAGGATCCTTCATCGATGTCCGCTTATTTCAATTTTGGTGCTCTCAACGAGCGCCTGGTCATTGGATTCCTTGGAGTCATTTTCCTGCACAAAGAACAAAATGAGTTACCGACTTGAAGAAATGATAATAAAAAATTGCGACTGCCCAAATGATACATACAGTTCATACCTCTCCTTCGCACAAGATTAACCTGGTTTAGAATTCTGAAAATCGACTGTGAGCTCTTGAAACACTTTCTCGCTCCTTCGACAGATCCGACAATGAAATACTTGGGTACTGAATGATGCGTTTATAATTTTTCTTTATAATTTAAACATGGAGCACACTTGCCTTGTTGCATCAGTTCTTGAATTCAGGGCGTAAATGTGGTCTGCACAATCCATCACCAAGATTCGAATCACGCTCATGATTAAATGTGATCGCAGATTGGTGACTCAGGAGCAGGGTGATACATAGTTCATCGGCGGTTTCAAAATCCTATTATTTGGTCAACGCAAAGGTTAGTAACGTGTGTTAATCAACGCATTGATTGGTCTATTAACTAACAAAATTCGATCTTATTTTTCGCCGAAGATGTCCCATCCTGCTGTTGATGTCCTATCAGTTCAACGGTTTAAACAAGTGGATTGACGTCGAAGATTTTATTATAAAATGTTTGTTAATACCTCTTTTAGCGAAAGATCTGATGCTGACTCAGACATTCGGACAATGCTGACGTAGAAATGCTGACTTGGAAGGGTGATCATGACACATGACGCTTGATTTTGGTTCCTTTGTTAAAAGTTTCTTCGAAATTGGGGATTTTCTTTAGACAAGGCTCTAGGAACCTCAACCTATCCCGCCGATGCCGATAACATGTCGAGGATCGACAATAGGTGAGTCTATATGTTTATTAATTTGTGATTTCATCCCCCAAAGTTTGCCGATGCTGATAACGTATTACCGATCGATGATCGACACTTGACGTTGTGTCGAAGTAAAGGCTTTCCGCAGTTTAAGGTTTACTTCAGATATCATCGACCATGAATGTATCGACAATCTACGATCAGAGGTTCGTTAGGTGTGTCAACTGTTAGCGTTTTCCTTTTCCATTCTCTCGATTCCTATGATACATCAGCGATCGACGCTTGTCATTGTCGTATGGTCGATTTTACTGCACAGATCGTGCCGATCCCGATAATGGGTGCATGGATTAAAATTGTAGCTGTGTATACTTAGATAAAATGCAAAGTGTCCTTTAGAAATAAGTTAATCTATTCAACAAGTCCAAACCACTCCGAATGTGATTGATGATAAAACATAAAAACATAAAGCTTAATGATTCCTATGCAACATACTCAATTCAGAAAGAAGGAAAAAGACAAAGTGGTACCCAAAAGAGAAATTTTTTCACAAAGATTTTAGGGTGTGTTGAGTGCTCAACACTTCACTTCAATATCATGACCTTCTTTAGACTAGACTCATGAAATACTAGATGAATCTTGGAGTGAGATGGAAGAACCAATTTGCAAGCCACTTGGATAATGCACTGGATGATCTCACAGGGTCCATAAAACTTTGGTGATAATTTTTGAGGTGATTTTTCTTTGAGTGATGTTTGTTTATAGGGTTGAAGGAAAATAAACACTTGATATCCTGCTGCAAAAGAATGTTACGAGCAATGCTGGTCCAATTATTTCTTTATTCTATTTTGATCCATAACCAAATTTTCCTCTAGTATGTGGATAGTGTCCTCTCTACCATGGAGTGTGTGATCCATTGCCTGAACCTTATGGGTCTTCACTAGTTTGACCTTTTAATTGGGGATATCCGAGGTAGCTTTGGTAGGTATGTCTAGCCAAGTGGCATCATGGAGGATAAGATCATTAATGAGATGTGACAAGTCCAAAAGTTCAAATTGGTCATTAATGGAATAATTTTGTTTCCTCCCATGGTTGTGGAAATGTTAAATCAAAGTATTATGTTTGTATACATGGGTTGCCAAAGTGGTGTCTCCAAAGGGAACAAGTGCATAGGTGGTGCAACAAGTGGTTTTCCAATGTGTTTCTAATGATGACAGAATATGGTTTTGGTGACAAGTTTTATTGAAAGAAAAAAGAACACACATAAGACATGCTAATGAAGCACACATAATCTATAATGGATGAAAGGGAATTCCAAATGTATACAATGACAATGATGAAATCCATTGAGTAAGGAAAGTGAAGGTATGAATGAAATTTTATAGTGACACACCCAAGGTGGTGAAATCCAAGGGGGTAATAATTATCTATATCAAATTCCCTCATAATCCAATGAGATCCAACTGGCAGTAAACCTATGATTGGTCACTAGGATGCATTTTTACAAGACGTTGACAAGGGGTTATGGTATCACTAGTTAGTAAATCCATGAAATTGAATGATTTGGAAGACTTATGTAAATCCATTTGTCTGACCTCACAATTGACACCAAAAAATAATGCATCCCTTGTATTGGGAAAGAATACTTGCAAGAAAGAAATTTAAGCTCCCTCAGACAATGTCTTAGTTTCAATACAAAACAACCATGGGGTGTTGTTTGGATGCCTAACTCCACACTCTCGACCTAGACTATAAATTGTTTTGGTCCTCATAGGAGTACTAAGTTGGTTTATCTTAAATGTCTTGGCTTGGAGGCATGAGCCAACCTTGTTGTCTTTTGAGGGCTACAAAAGGAGGTATTTCAATCTCTCAATCATTTCTTATTCACCAAAATCACTTATGTGCGCAAGGAGAAGAGCATAATTTGCTATGGAAGAGTCTTTAGGTCCTTTGATGTGTGCACACATGGTTTGATAAAATAAAAATGATGATGTAGAAATGTAAAACGCTGAATTAGAATTACTTAGATGGAAAGAATTAAAAGTGAGAAATACTTGAAATGAGCGTTTTTTCTCTGGATCATTATAAATTGCTTAACTTTAAACAATTTAATAAAGTAAAACAATCATAAAGTAGTCTATAAATGTTGGGAAAAGTTAACATGCTAACACTACCTTTCATAAAAGTAAATTATTTCTTAAAAAAAGAGTTAATGGGGTCACAAGGGCTTTAAAAGCCACATTAACACAATAGAGCCACTAATTCCTTGTGCAATTAACTCACATGTGCTTTGAAGAGAATCATGCATGACCATGTAGAAACAATGAAAATAATCACACATTTCCTAGGAATGGAAGAAAAATCAATTTTTGAACATATTGACTTTAAAACAATGTGCCAGGGTCATGGTGGTAGCCTATGATAACCAACTGAAAAGTAACATAGAGTTAAAAACATCCCTAGGAACAATCAAGAACAAGATTAATGGATCACATTCCCTAGTATGGTTTCCATTTTGTTGTGCTACTTTTTCTTGTGCGTGTATGCCAAAAAGTAGTCACAGTTTGTTGTTAGAAGTTGAGGTAGACAAGATGTTATAGAGAAAACTATCCTATGGATATGTTATCCCTCTCATTGATATGACAAAGATCAAAATAGACTGTGGATAGATCCCTATGATTTTTCACTCTAGATCTAGGATTGTACATTCAATCTACCCTAACAAGATAGGAGGGTAGGCCATACCTTTTTCTGGACATTTTTTCTCACATGATCCCGACTGATGCAACTCCAAGACTTCACCCCAGCTCTTGCAATCAATTACTTGCACACAAACAACAAACAAACATCCCTTAAACTTATTTGGCATAAAAAGAATATAGATGAAAATTAGATCTAATCTACCTTTCTCAAGAAAAGACATATTTTCCAATGTTTACAAAGAAATAACAAAACTTCACAAACATTGGAGGGGAACAACCATAGATCTATATAAATAATTAAAGAAAGTACAACAATGTAGTGTTACCTTGAGACTTTTGAGGTACCTTCTAGCTCCAAGCTCCAAAGGCTTCCTTAGCCCTGTCTCTCAAATGTGATTATACCAACAAATAAATTTGAAGTCTATAACAAGAGCCTCTCTTTGGTTATACTTTGGTAGCATAAGGATATTATCAATTAAGCTCCCTCACCCCTTGATTTTCCTTTCTTTTATAGAATGATGGAGGATGTTTTAGAGGTGGGTTCAAAACTTGAAATTTGATGAACAACATGTCATACACAAATTCCAAGGCTCATGATAGATCATATCCAACCTATCCCAGGCTGATCTCCTTGCAACTCCTTGAATCTAGAAGGTTCTAAGGGTGGTTGATTGTTGCATGAAGGAAACAAGTGACCATTCACACTTAGCACAAGAGAAACAAATGACTGATCTCTCTTATAGCTAGAAAAAGAGCGATCATGCTAAAAAAAATGAATTTTGTGAGAACGCCATGTAATTCTGGAAATATGACATTAGTAGGTCCCCTGTGAGGCCCAATGTGACAAATAGAAGTATAACACAAGTGTGAGTGAAAAATAAAGAAATACTATCAATATTAATCCCTATGCATGTATACTAACTAAGGGACTATTCAAAACATGGATTTAAATAATTCAAACAACATATTATGGGGAAATGAAAACAATTCTTTTTTTATCCAATGGAAAGGGAATAAAATTAGCAAATATTACTTAAGGAGTAGCTTGTAGACATGGTTTCCAATTCTGTGGGAGGGTTCTTTGTATCCTCCAATGTGTTCTCTTTGTTGAAGGAACAATGCGACAACATTGCCCCTTATGAAATCAACACTATGAAGTGGAATTTGGGTAGCACGAGGCCCAATCGAAGCAAGAAATGTGAATCAAGGCTAATAAGCTTCTCACTCTTTGAGAAAACTTGGTAGCATAACCTTAGCTTGAAGAGCTCTCTTGGAATGCATGTAGAAGTCTTGTATTTATAGGTCAAAGATCGGATTGAAGGTGAACCAATTCCAAAACGAATGTATAAGGTTCAAGTATGGGCACCCATGTCATTGAATTGACCAAATGGATAGCCAAGCACCCTTATATTGAATAAAGAAGCTCGAGGATGGTATGGTCCTGCATTCAACCACTAATCTCTTGAGGCAAGATTTGACATTAATTGATTGTTGAATTTCTCAAAATCACACTAGTACACAGATTGCATAGGTTTTGAGGGATTACTACATGGATCACATGACTAATAAAGGGAAAGGTGTGTGACCCCTTGTATGGTCAACCTAAAGTTTGAATTGGATTTGTGGTATGGAATTGGCCTATAATCCATGTTTTTGAGAGTATTGGGTGTGATTAATAATAATTTGGGATGTCTCCAACTAAAATCACTTATGTATGTTAGGTGGATGGAATTGATGTGATAACACAACACTAAAACAATTATCATAACATGATGTTCTAAACACTCTCAATAGATGTTGAAACATCTTCACCTAAAAAGCCCCCACCCATATCTCTAATCCAATGTAGAATATGGTGGGATTAACAAGGGAGTCAAAGAGTTCAATATGATATGGGAGGTATTGAAAATGACTCTTCTAAAATAACCAGAGAATATGTGTTATATAGTTGTGATTAAGAAGTTGGTCTCAAACTAAATTAAGACCTTGAAAAATGGACATACAAATAAGTGTAAGTTGAGATCATCTCAAACAATTACCCTCTAAATAAAAAAATGTATGGACATAGTGTTTTTGGTTGCATGAAAACCATAACCTTAGTTTTACTAGGATTAACAACCAACTAAGCAACATTGGATGAAGTTGTCACTTCAAATACCCTAAATGTAATGAGTTATTAGAAAATCATACTTATCGTATGTAATCTAATGATATTTTTCATTTAAATAAATAAAACAATGCACATTTCAGAAGAGAATACAAAGGTCATGGTATAAAAGCTTCTCTTAATATTATTGAAATGCTCTGTAACCAATAACACTCAAAAGTTTGGTAAATAATATATTTACAATATTATCAAAAAGTTGTGTTATCTTAAATGGATAAATATTGAAATGTTGGAACCAAGAATACCCAAAAGCTGGGTGAATAATATATTTACAATATTATCAAAAGTTGTGTTATCTCAAATGGATGTAAATGAACAAGTTATTTGAATACTCAAAAGTTGGTGAATAATATAGTTTGTGTTATCTTAAATACATATAAATGAACAAATAATTCAAATAACATGATGTGAAGTTAAGTTTTGTTAGCTCTATTGAATTTTGAAGAATTTTGAAGTTTTATTTTGTAAAGCTAACAATGTTCAATCCAGTGGTTGTAGCTCAATTGGTTGGTTGGGGTGGGGAGTTTTCTCCTCCTCACAAAGATTCGAGTCTTATCTATGTGACATACTGGTTTTTGTGAGCCAAATATTCTCGAAATACTTGACCCTCCCATATTATATTGCAGTCAACAGTGATGAAAAAGACGACGTGGTTGAGGCAGAGATTAGAGGAATCTCTTCCACTAATTCCCCCAAGAAATTGCCATGTGACCATGTTTTCCATTTGCTGTGCATTACCCCATGGCTCCTACAAAACCCCACCTATCCTCTCTATCGCATAAATACATTTCCAGACTGATAAGTAACGTAGGTGTGGATTAAAGATCCCCATCATTTCACAGATATTGAAATATAAAACAAAACAAAATATCCAACATTAATACTTTAATGATAAAAATATAGGGTGTTGTCCTTGGTTATGGTGGTCGTTGGTTATTGTTTTTTTGTAGTCTCAGGTTGCTCCTGGATACGATGGGTTTTGGTTATGGTGGTCGTTGGTTATGGTTTCTCTGTAATCTCAGGCTACTCCTGGTTATGGTGGTCGTTGGTTATGGTTTCTCTGTAATCTCAGGCTGCTCCCGGTTATGGTGGTCGTTGGTTATGGTTTCTCTAATATCACGTTGCTCCTGGTTATTATTATTATGTGTTATTGCATTTGTCCCAGTTATGATGGTTGCTCATTATAGTTTTCTCTAATTTCCAACATTGTCATTTGTAATTGGTCATCATTATTTGGGTTGGCTTACTTTTGGTTACGGTGGTTGTTGGTTATGATTTCTGTAAATTCTTGTGTTGTTGTTAGTTATTAGCCATTGTTATTTGCATTGGGTTGTTTTGGGCTATGGTGGTCGTAGGTTGTAGAGAGTTGATGGTAATGTGGAGGGTTGTTGTTATTGTTGTGTTAGATTCATAGTTTAGTGGTCTAACTAAGTTTTCAGTTGTTCTTGCTTATTGTGGTTGTTGGTTATGGTTATTTTGGGTTATCATGTTGTGTTTGGTTATTGGTTATTGTTGTTTGCATTGGGTTGTTTATGTGGTTATTAGTTATAGTTTATTTGTGTTATTGTGTTGCTTGGTGGTAGAAGTTCAATTGGTGCGTTTATCTTAAGGGTGGTGGGTGTTAGTTAAGTGTATGGCTCGAAGGTATTTAGTGTAAAGAGTTTTGACAATTTCTATGTATTTTTGCATTGATCCTAGTTATGGTTTTAACAGACACGATGTTTACTTTGGTGTTCTTTGGTGGCTCATAGAAGTGGAGGGTTGTGGGTGTTACTGCTAATGTGTTAACTCTGCCATATGTTGTTTTGTTTCTCTTCATGATTCATGGTTGGTGATTGTAGGCTAGAGTTGGTGATTCCATTCAGAGTGCCTTGTGTTGGATTCCTAGTTGGTTGTTGGTATTGGGGTTTGTTTATGTTTAAGCTTGTGTTGTTGTGTGGCTTGTTGTGACTATTCCCATCGATGGTGAGGGGGTGGTGTGGGTATTAGAAATCCCCCAAAAAGGTGTATTGGTCACCTTCCATCTATTCCTAATGGGGTGAATGCATGGTGGTTGATTTCTTCTCTTAGTGGTAAATCCATTAGGTGGTGGGAATTCACAATTATTTGGGTTTGATTGTTTCTTTTCATTGTTGCATTGTTCTTGGTTATGTTTTTTATGTTTCTGTTGGTCGTCCTGCTTTCTCACAGGTGTGAAAGGTTGTGGGTATTAGTTTTGTTGTGTTAATCTTATTCTAAAATGTTTTGTTGTTATTTGCATTCATTATCAGGGGTTGCATGGTGTGAGTGATTAAATTGAGCATGTATTGGTTCTTCTTGGCTAAGGTTTGGAAAACAAGTTAGTATTTCTAGTTTCATGCATGTCTTATGCACGAGTGTGGAGTTAATTGAGCTTTGGTCAATTTTGGAATTTAGACATGCCTTTGAATTTGCTTCAAGAAAGAGGTAATCCCTATCATTATAGGTACATGCATCTCATTGATTGAATGCCATCATTCAATTTGTGGCTTGCAATATTAAAAACATTTGCAGTGCATTGTGTTCACCTTGGAATCACTCAAGATAGAACCATGGGAAAATATTTAAGTCCTATTTCTAATCCCTTTCTCCTCAAGTATAATGATATTGGATTATGTATCTAATTTCAATAATCTCATAAGTATCATGGACAATTGAGGTTTTCCCCACCAAGAGCATATTGACAATGTAAATTCCATCTTGGGAGAGAAAATATGTTGGGGGTAAAAATCCCCAAAGTACCATGAATAACCTAGATCCATCCTTCCATTTATAATCAATGATAACGATCTTATCATGGGAAGTGGGTCTATTGGGAGTGAAAGAGTTTTAACTTCCCGTGAATGGTGGATCTGGGCATTGTTGATATCGGATCAAAGGATGTTATATCACCATGGGAGAGGGTCCAATTGGGGATGAAATGTGTTGGAAACACCATCAATGATAGATTTGAGCCCTATCGAGTTAGATCTAAAATGGATATCCCATTGTGGGAGACTAGGTCCATTGGGGTGAAAAATATTAGGCCACCACAAATGATGTATATTAGATTCACTAAGATTAGATCCATGACCCACATTGTATCAAAAGGATGAGGCCCATTAGGAGGAATAAATATTTCAACTACCATGAATAATTTAGACTAAATCCATCAAGACATATCAAAGGTTAGCATTGCATTGCCGAAAGTGAAATTGTCGGAGGCCAAAGAAAGTAAGAATGTTGTGAATGGTTGGGATTCACTCTAATAAATAAGATCTGTGGTTTGGATCAAATCATGAGGGATGGGCTTGTTGAGAGATGAGATAAGACAAAATGCCATGAACGATCGATCTTAGTTCCATGTGAGGAGATTAATGACCTACATCTCATAGTGGGAGGAAAGTCTCATGTCACAAAAAGCCTAGATTTCATTAGGATCTTAGATCAATCGGGACCCCTCCCTCAGTAATAAAGGTGGTGGCACTAAAAAATGAAAGAATATCCCCTTAGTAGAATATAAGATCTCCACACATGTAAGGATTTTATTGGCCCCCAAATAGTGAATCTCCCACCGATTATAACTTGCACATTCTATTCCATGAAATCCAAAAACGTTGGGGAAAGTATGAAATTTCCATTTATGGAACATTATTATAGAATTGAAGTTTACACACAATAGTGTTTAGTTGATTAAACACTGAAATGACTCCTTCCTCTCCTTTATTTTTCATGCAAATCCTATGCAAAATGAACCTTGGCGAAATCAACAAACATGAGAACCCCTACAACCAACCCAACACTTTCAAGCCTGCCACCTACAAAAAATTCAAGCCACTGCACATACTAGTTAAGTTCAGTTTAAGGCTTGTACTTCGTTCAATTCTCTGCAAAATTTTATAATTGGTCTAGTGGAATTACATATCACAGATTTCCATCCCCTTTTCCAAATCTTCTATAATCTTATATAATACACCATGATAAGTGTCTCTAAAACAACATTTGGAGAGTCCTCGTCTCGCTCCATTGGCCATCACTTAATCTCTTTGTCAAAAACACCACCATTCATGGATGAGTGTGTCAAAGTATCCACCTCGTCCCTCAATTCTTCCACCCCTTACTAGGTAATTAGGGCTACCTACAACCATTTTATATGAGGAATTAAAGGGACTCCATATTGATTTTGATTTGGTGCAAAACATAGTTCCTAATACCTTCCCCTTGAATTTATGGAACTCTATGCCAAGCAATACAACCCCTCCACCTTGTCTATCATGTCCATTGATGGTGTTGTAACATTTTCTAAAATTTTAATAAAATAAATAAATTTTATGTTAATTAGTCCTAAGTAGATATTAATTAGTTAATGTCAGGTTTTTGATTAGAGTATTTCGCAAAATAATAATGAAACAAACTTAATTTTTAGTTTATTTTGAAGTTTCGTATTAATTTAGTTTTAAATAGTCTTAGTTTTAAAAGTTTGTTTAAAACCTTTTATATTTCATATTCATATTGTGGCTTTATATTTTAATAAAATTTGGGTTATTCACAGGTTAGTCATGCACCATCACGTTAAATCGACGGTTCACAATGAACCACGACACCCCCCCGGACTATACAATGTTTAACACGAGGGCGACCCCTCCCAACGATCTAAAGCGGTTTTAGAAAATGCGACATGTCAACCACATAGATGAGTGTGGCCTCTCCCTCGATGGTTTTCAAAACCACGAATGACTCATCATAGAAAACAACTTTCCACTAATAAGGAGACAACATGGCTTGACGATAGAGGTAGTGCATATTGTTTTATAAACTAGCACAGCCACACATAATTGTGGCTGAAAGAACACCGAAAGGCATATTTCATTTGAAAACAAACCCTAATTTTTTTTTGCCTTATTTTATTTACAAACAAATTTTAATTTAATTAGTATATTATATTAAAATTACAAACAAATTTTAATTTTAGCAGAAACCCTAACAACCTGTTGTATTATCGGCTAAATAGTTTTTTAATTATGAAAAAGTCAGATAAAGAACTGACCTGCTAAACAGAGTGGGTAAATCATAGAGTAAAAAGAGACAGAAAAAAAAATAAAAAAACATGGAAACGATAAAAGCATTGGAACATTAAACAAAAACAAAAAAAAGGGTGTGAGGGCAAATCAATAAACAGGTCTAATACATTTAGACATGAGGAGGCAAGCATGGAGTGGCAATAGCTTCCAGAGGCACTGCCTTCTCTAGGGTTCCA
>WSFP011497697.1:0-14163 GCA_009831015.1 Picea engelmannii
CAATTTCATAATAGGGAAAGCCTTTAAAACCTGTAAGGGAATCTAGGGACACCTAGGAGTGATTCTAGGAGTAACTCTAGGTGGGTGAGGGAAATAAGATAGTCAATTAATTAAATAAAATAATTAATGGAGGAATGTGGGGGATGGGTGACACTTGTACAGAGAGGAAATTTTAGGAATTTATCTTTAAAAACTTTAATTAAATGAGATTTAGGAAAGAAAGGAAGTTCAAAACTCTATAAAATAAAGGAAGGAGAGGATGAAGGATCATCTTCTATTTGCGTAACATTACGCTGCAGAAATATTGACTTGACTGATTTACTTGTTGGAGTTGGGATACCTAGCTCGGAGAGGAGTTGTAGCTCAGCCTTGCGAGGTAAGCTGGGAGCTAGACGAAACCTCTGGATAATGTGTGTGGCCCCTTTGTGACTCAGGGGGCTAAGGGGGAAGAAGAGTACCCCTAGCATTGGCTGGGAGGTACCGATGAGGTCTCAACGATCGACGAGCGGGAGCTGCACGGAGCGCATGGGGAAGTCATTCAGAGCGGGCGAACAGGAAACGGTACGCTTCCTTCATGGAATGGTAGATTGTTGTAGGATTTATGATTTAGATCTGCATCTTTATTGGGTAGGTAAACTGAATGTCTAGTCTCATGACTGAAATTTTTATAGCCTAGCTGATTGATTGGTTGATTGATTTCCATGACCTTTGTTTTCTCGCATGTCGTGTCTGCCCTGTGTGTTGATTTTGACCTTGAGGTTGTTTATCCTTTGTCCCTAGCTCACCAGTCCTTGCCTGAGAAGTTGGCCAGGAGCCTGATCTACGGTCATTGCCTTAGCGTTAAAAGACCTATGGATCTCAACGCCCTACTTTTCTGTGCGAGGATGGTGAAGTGAAGGTGAACCTTTTAGCCGTCTACCTTTATTGTTGTCCTTGGCAGTTGACGCCTTGTGCCTCGATGCGTTCCTTTAACCCCGCACTGTGATTGTTGGTGAAGTTCATCCTTAAACACAACCTGTTATATTTCTTTATTGTCTCGTTTTCACCCCGTCCTTACTTGATGGATCCATTTTTAACCACTGATTGTTCTTGGAAAAAATTTAAACCGACGTGTATTGGTGTTTTAGCCTTGCAAAAACAAAAAAGGGGATTCCTTCCTGTCTGCAAAAATATTTTCCGTGGTCTGTGATGGAGGGTTTTGTTCAATACATTCGACTTATTGTCTCTTATCTGCGCTCCTTTTGGAAGAGGGCTTTTCCACATGCTCTTATTTCAAGAAAAATGACTATTTTACTTCCGCTGAGTTATTGGGTACCCCTTGAGAAAAAAATAAAAAAAAATAAAATAAAAATAAAAATTTTGGAACCCTTGCCCTGGCTGCGTGGAACCTAGTCTTGACTATGTAATGTTTTTTGCATTGGGTGGGGATTTTCATGTGACTGCAATTGTTTCTCTTGCATCAGGAGTCCATCCCTCTACCTTTCTCAATATTATGCATGAATCTACTTGCGGGAATTGAATTCATTGCCTGCGTTTAGCCTTTCTTATTTTTATTTTTATTGTTGATTGGTTGCGATTAGCCTTTCCTTATTTTTATTCTTATTTGTTCTGTGCATTTTATAATGTCTTTCGATGAAGGTAGCAGTGATGACTAGTCCATGTACTATTGTGATTGTTCTCTCTCTTGTCTTGTTGACACCTCTTAGCTCCAACGGAAACCGATGCTTGCCATTAGATTCAAGGATCTTTAAAACAACCAGAATCGTAGGAAGTCGTGAGGTTGGGTAGGAATCAGAAGGAAGGAAAGGACTTTGTCAACCTCCATAATTTCCTCGAACTTATGCACTCTCATTCAAGCCTCATCCCATCTACCCAACCTGTGCAATTCATGCTTTTCCATTGAATCATCGGAGTGCTCCACCAGTCACTCTACTCCATTGCATTCTCGCCATTATTAGAATTCCATGTTTTTTTTCTCTCTTCCCACAGTCTAGTGTATTGGACTGAGGTTCCGTAAATGTCATCCCTGTCTTGGCCATAGAAAACTTGATTTCGAGCTATTGATGAGACTTGAATGAAGGAGACGGTATACGACAGCCTTGCACCTGTCGGTCCCTTTTATTGTCTTATCAGATTGATTGTATTCAATGCTTTGCAATCGTTCAGTCACTTGTGTTATTGAGGATTTGAGCACCGTTGAGGATTAATCATGGCCATACAGTTCTGATGCACAACCTTAAATGCCGCTTAATCCACATTCTAACTCCTCCCGCCACTCTACTTAAAACAAAATTATCACAACTGCCAACTACCGAAACAACAAAAACTCATTAATTTGATTAGAATGTGCCTTTAATTATTCTCCTAGTCTAGGTTGATTTCTCTGTTACACCCTTCCTTCTTTTTTTTACAACAAAAACTTGCCTTTTCTTAGTCATCGATTTACCTGGGGTTGCGAGTCACCGCCTTTCACCCAACCATGGATAGCACTGAGCCTGTCAGGTTGACAATAGCGATGAGATAGCCATGCTTTGACTGTAGGGTGACAGGTTTCTAATGCCACGTTATGGTTGATTTAGAATTATTCATTATTTTTAATCTATTCAGACTTGCTATAATTATTGCATTATTGGGTTTATTATTGATTTATATTTATTGATTATTGATTTATAATTTTAGATTATTGTGTTATGTTAATGTTAATGTTAAAGTTAATTTTATAATTATTGAGTTAAATGTTAATTCTAGAATATTGCGTTAATTATTGATTTATAATTATTTTATAATTATTGCGTTAATCATAATTTATAATTATTCATTATTTTTAATGATTATAATTAATGATTAATTATATTGTTAAATATTAATCCAGTCGAAGTTCAAATTTTCCCAGTAAGGTCCATTAAATGTTGAATTAGATGGTACTTTGATGACACCTTGTAATTTAAAATTGCGCAATGAATCATTTTAAGGCTATTTAGATTGTACCTTGATGACATTTGTATTTTAGATATGCTAAGTTGGGCTCGTCATAGATGATTAAGACAAACTGTAATTATTGGCCAGCTTGACTTGACAATTGATTGGGATTTTGGCAAATTCACCTTTTAGCTTGCGCTTCCCATTGAGGGTGTTGATGTTCATTTTAATTAATGTTCGTACTTGGTCTTGTAATCATTTAATGTGATTGGTTTGCTCACCGTAAGATATTCTAGTTACTTGTGTAATTTTTGGGTACGTGGGGTTGTTCAGATGATTTCCCTTAGATTAGTAGGCTTGGTCTGCTTATGTCGGGCAGGATGTAGACACCTCCTTGTTCCTCAGAATAGTCGCCAGCCCTGAGACCTTAAATGGTCAAAATCGATGGGAACCTAGGCTTGAGTGTTGCTTATGTGTCCCGGAGGTCCTAACCATTGCAGGGTAGGACAGACGGGTAGTCAGTCTTATTTTTGTCGGTTGATTGTCGTTCATTACTTCCGGATGATTGATGTGCGCCTTAGATCATTATGTTGTTGTCGCAGTTGCATGCGTCATGTTTGTCGTCGTGTTGTGACGCAGAGTATAATGTCTTTATTACCCTTGTACACACACACACAAAAAAAAATAAAAATATTGCACTTGTTATGAGAGGTTGATGTCGTGATGAACATGAGGGTTGTTACATATGGTATCAGAGCGGGTTCAACTCGTAACTTGTGATCGCTATAGCTTTCGTTGATGTGAATGATTGATTATATTGTTGTTGATTGAGTTGACTTGTGTGCATGCAGGTAATAATGATTAGAGGATGCCATGGAGGCAGATGATGGGGTGCTAGGGGAGGGGGCGCGATGCCTCCAGTAGAATCCACACTTGAGGGGTCTAATCCCCAGGGAGATGAGTAGGTTCTCAGACAGGAGCAGATATCAGTTGGTGATGTAGTCGGAATGATGAGATCTTTTCAGTGCATGTCTGAGGCACTGATCAACTGTTTGGATAGAGATGAGGCCAGAGCACCGACACCCACTGAGGTTCCGCCGTGTGCTCCAGTCAATACTGGTAGCATTCACCGTGAACTCGAGAAGGTCAAATTTCTCAAGTTCTTTGGTGCCCCGGATGGCACAGCCGTCGAGGCATGGTTGGAGAACATGGTGATGTGATTCACACTTCGCGATTATAACTCCAACATGATGGTCTACATGGCGGTATTTCAACTGAAGGGGAGCACTCTTGTATGGTGGAAGACGCTCCTACCACAACTGAACATGGTTGTCAAAGACGTGTCATGGGAACTTTTCGAGGAACAGTTTCGAGAGAGGTACCTTTCATAGGACTGCATTGAGCATCAACTCAATGAGTTCAATGCCTTATGATAGGGAGGTCATACGGTGCCCGAGTACGAGGACCATTTTATGGAGCTACTCCAGTATGCTCCGCACCTTAACACTGAGAAACTTAAGGTCAACTGGTTTGTGTTCGGACTTAACGACAACTTGCATGCAAAGGTTAGTATTTTGATGCCTCAAAACTTGCATGATTCCATCCAGAAGGCCCTCATAGCAGAGGAGGAGCTTATCAACGGAGGTCCTACTAGGAATCCAACGACACCAGCAGGGTAGGTGTCATCTGGAGCACCGCAGCATCAGACACCAGCTAGACATATGCCGAGATATCATGGCTACAATAGGGGATCCACTTTCATTACACCTCGATGAATACCACCTCAGAAGCAGACACCTTATCGAGGACCACAGTATCAACAACAACGTCGACCACAACAGTAGCAGTTTAGTCCTATTTAGCAGAACAAACCAGGATTCCAGGTTGGTGGGCCATCATTTTCTACTTCGGGTACCAAGACTACTAGGCCGAAGAAGGGGTGTTGGATGTGTGGGGAGAAACACTACTAGCACGACTGCCCTGTGGAGAGGACTAGAGCATCCGGATCAGCCAGACCCACTACCGTGGGAGATATGGGCAAGGCCCATCGGATTCATGCAGTGGTGAATAATCGCCAGGCAGAGCACCACTTGACTGTGCTCGAGATGACAGGTATCATCGCTGACCAAACTCTTAGTATTTTGATAGATCCCAGTGCTATCGATAGTTTCATTTCTGGTGCAGTGCTAAAAAGGATTAAGGTAAAGGGAGTCGAGCAGAATGAGTTTAGCTTCGTGGAGATGGCTTCGGGAGCCAAACAAAAGGTTGGAGGAAAGGTTACAGGCTGTGTCCTTAACCTGGGAGAGTTTTTCACCAGGGCCAACCTATATGTCATGATCTTAGGATCTTATGACGTCGTGATTGGTATGAATTGGTTGGAATCACATGAGGCGATACTCAACTGTAAGACAAAACAATTGAGCTTGGTCGATGATGAGGGACAGAGACATGTGATTGTAGGCCGGAACTAGGAAGTTTCCCTAAGGTTCATCTTTTCCTTGCAACTTCGGAAGAGCATGCACAAGGGGTGAAAACTTTATGCAATCCTTGCATTAAACGAGAAGGGAGTGGCAGAAAATCTAGAACACTTTCCGATGGTGAGAGATTTTGCGAACGTATTTCCAGAGGAGTTACCTGGGGTGCCACCAGACAGGGAGTTGGAATTTACTATAGACCTAAAACCGAGGACTGAACCGATAGCGAGAACGCCTTATCAGATGTCGACCTCAGAGTTACAAGAGTTGAAAATGCAGCTGAAGGAGTTGCTAGACCTGGGACTCATACATCCTAGTGTGTCACCATGGGGTGCACCTGTTATTTTCATACGAAAGAAGGATGGATCGTGGAGGATTTGCATTGACTACCATCAACTGAACAAGGCCATGATCACGAATCAATATCCCTTGCCAAGAATTGATGATCTATTTGATCAAATGAAGGGTGCGACAGTGTTCTCCAAGATTAATTTGCGATCAGGATATCACCAGTTACGGATCAAGGAGGATGACATCCCTAAGACCGCCTTTAAGACAAGTTTTGGACATTACAAGTTTACTGTTTGGATTGAAAAACACCCCAGGGGTATTTATGAGTTTGATGAACGGGGTGTTCTGTGAGTACTTGGACAAGTTCATCCAAGTGTTCATTGACGCTATTTTGATTTACTCTCATACGACAGAGGAGAATGATGAGCACTTGCGTTTGGCACTACAGTGTTTGCGAGAGCACAAATTGTTTGGGAAGTTGTCCAAATGCTCATTTTATCAATCGAGGATTCACTACTTAGGGAATGTCATCTTCAGCGAAGGCATCGCCATGGATCTAGATAAGGCCGAGGCTATTATGGAATGACCTTCATAAATGAATGTCCCGGAAGTGCGTAGCTTCATGGGTTTAGCAGGATACTATCGAAGGTTCATCAACAAATTTTCGAAGATAGCAAATCCGATCACGAAATTGCAGAAGAAAAACAAGAAATTTGTTTGGACCGAGAAATGTGCAGAAGCATTTTGGAGGCTCAAAGAATTGTTGAAAACAACATCGATAATAAAGGTCCCTGACATGGACACAGACTTCTTGGTATGCACTAACGCATCCAAGGAAGGCTTAGACAAAGTCAGACAAGTAATCGCTTACATTTCGAGGAAACTGAGAAGGCATGAGGAGAACTACGTGATGCATGATTTGGATTTATTAGCCATCATATATGCCTTGAAGGTTTGGAGACACTACCTGGTTGGACGAAAATTTGAACTAAATACTGACCATTGTGGACTACAACACTTATTTACGCAAAGTGACCTGAACGCAAGACAATGATGTTGGCCGGAATTGCTTAGCGAGTACAACTTTGAGATTACTTAAATAAAAGGAACAATGAACAGAGTGGTGGATTCATTGAATCAGAGACCACGCATCTTTTTGGTGTTGCCTCTTCAGACGAATCTACATGAAAGGATTCTAACCTTACAACATGACGATGACTGGTAGAAAGAGGTCGATGGTTTTATCGGACAAAACACAATGATGGTACCATGATTTGAGGGATTTTCATTTGATAGCGATGGTTTATTGAGATTTAAAGGTCGGATTTACGTACCTCCAAACGATGAGTTGAGGATGTTGACCCTGAGCGAGGCTCATAGAGTAGTTTACATGGCTCACCCGGGAGTCACAAAGATGAGGGCAGACCTTAAACCCTTATTCTTCTGAAAGGGAATGAAGGCCGACATAGTCAACTATGTGGCCATATGTCTATAATGTCAGCAGGTAAAGGCTGAACATAGACACCCTATTGAAATGGGAAGTTATTTCGATGGATTTTATTGTTGGATTTCCATTGACAGCAAGGAGACATGACTTGATTTTCGCAGTAGTAGACACTATGACGAAGAGTGCTCACTTTATTCCTGTGCGTACGATGTATCAAGCACCTGACATAGCTAGAGTTTTCATCAGTGATATTGTGAGGCTGCATGGTGTGCCTAAGAGGATTATATCCGATCGAGGATCGGTGTTTACTGGACGATTTTGGATGAGTTTCCAAGAGGCCTTGGGAACCCAACTTAACTTTAGTACTGCCGATCACCCGGAGACTGACGGACAGACCGAGCGAATGAACCAAACCTTGGAGGACATGTTGCGCATGTACATGATGGACCAACAAAAGTGATGGGAAGAATTCTTTCCACTAGCGGAGTTCGCTTACAACAACAGTTACCAGAGCACCATTAAAATGGCACCTTTCAAGTTTCTTTATGGACGACCATGTCAGATGCCTTTGAGTTGGGATCGGCTTGAGGATAGGGTCCTGGTGGGACCAGAAGTGATCCAAGAAATGAAAGAGAAAATACAAACAATAAGACAAAGGATTAAAGAGGCACAGGATCGACAAAAGAGTTATGACGATGTGCACTATGTTGACCGTAGTTACGAGGTCGGTGATCTAGTCTTCTTATGGGTTAAACCGCACAAGAGTTCGATCAAGTTTGGGAAGTGAGATAAACTCTCTCCTAGGTTTGTGGGACCCTTCGAGATTGTGGAGAGAAAGGGGCCCATGGCCTATCGACTAGCCTTGCCTGATTCCTTGAGGCATATGCACGATGTTTTTCATGTATCTGTTTTGAGACATTATATTAGTGATCCTACACATGTTATTGACATGAGTTCCTTGCAGGTATCGGATGAGGGAGCACTCACGGATGAGCCGGTTTTCATCTTGGATCATCACATTCGACAGCTACGACGTCGAACGATAGATAAGGTCAAGGTCCAGTGGGACAATTATAGTCCACACTCGGCAACCTGGGAGGACGCATATGATATGCACCAACAATTTCCATTTTTGTTTGATAGATAGACATATGATACTGTGATGCACTTTATTTCAGGATTTATACTGTGAAACTTTGAGACAAAGTTTAGACCAAGAGGGGGTGTATGTAACATCCCGCTCTGGCGCACTGAGAAAACTTATTCTTTGAGGACACTTGCTCGCAAGTGATTCGGATTTTAAGCTATTAAAACTTTTGATTTTGATTATGATTCATTATGGGTTGATGACATGTTGTTTTACCACCTTGACAAAGACAGATGCTATTGACTCGATTTTACTGAGTGTGCAGGGTTTTGGACCTTGAGGATACAGAGGCATCGATGGAACCCCTTAGACTCTGGATTGAGTCAGGGAGTGTGCCATTGGGGTTTGATTGGTTTACTGTGATATTAGTGCATCTAACTAGGTGATATGATATGGATATGTTCTGACATGATTTGTTGATGATGCAGGATCACGATAGCTTTCCGACCAGACTCACATATGGAGTAAAGGGGTCACACACAACTACCATAGATGTTGAGGGAGAGGTGTGGACAACAGCCTTGCCACAACCTACTAGCACTCCTGCCATGGCTTGAACTATAGGTTAATGATTACTTAGTTCGAGAGGACCCACGATGTTGTGAGGGCAGACTGCGACAGTCGCTCACGTTGATTCTAAGGGGCGCGCAATAAGGCGGGGGCCTTATTCCTTAGAAGCCCTTAGTCTCCCACAAGTTCACCTGGCAGAGTGTTGAATCCAAGGGTTATTGATGTCTACCAATCAGTCAAGAGGTGAGTGGCACCCTTGGAGCACGTAGTGCGTCTTGAAGCGCATGTCGCACGAAGGAAATGTATTAAGGCAAGTGGCACCCTTGGAGCACGTAGTGTGTCCTGAAGGACACGTCGTGCAAGGGAACATATGAGGTGAGTGGCACCCTTAGAGCACCTAGTGCGTTCTGAAGGGCACGTCGCATTGATGATGATAGAGGGATGAACCTAGATGGCCCTAAGGCAAATAATAGGTTAAGAAATTTTAAAACAATTTCCTTAATTAAATGTCGCCCAATACAAAATCTAAGTACTAAGTCTAAAATTTCGCTAGGGGTAAAATTTTGTCTACCTGAAAAAAAAAAAAAAATTTAAAAATAAATAAATAGATAAAATAAAATAAAACAATAAAATTTAAAATAAAAACCACTTAAGTAATAATTATGGTCTTCATGAAATTTGTAACATGAAGGGAGTAAGAAATTAAACTATTCATAAGAAATAAATCTGTGGATATAAAAAGTAAAGAGGGAATTAATAATTTTATCATTTGATAATTTAAAAGCTACTAAATTAATGATAAAAGGGAAAAGGGATTATATTCCACACCTGCCTTTTTGAGTTCTAATTAAAAGGGGAAAGAGAGAAAATCAAAAAAAGGGAAACTAGGGAAAGGAGGTAACATAAAAAGGAAAAAGGGGAACTTAAGGGGAAACGCGGGAAGTCAACTTAGTAAAGAATCCACATTTAAGAGCTTTCTAATTTTAAACTGAATTAACAATTTCATAATAGGGAAAGCCTTTAAAACCTGTAAGGGAATCTAGGGACACCTAGGAGTGATTCTAGGAGTAACTCTAGGTGGGTGAGGGAAATAAGATAGTCAATTAATTAAAGAAAATAATTAATGGAGGAATGTGGGGGATGGGTGACACTTGTACAGAGAGGAAATTTTAGGAATTTATTTTTAAAAACTTTAATTAAATGAGATTTAGGAAAGAAAGAAAGTTCAAAACTCTATAAAATAAAGGAAGGAGAAGATGAAGGATCGTCTTCTGTTTGCATAATGTTACGCTGCAGAAATATCGACTTGACTAGTTTACTTGTGGGATTTGGGATACCCAACTCGTAGAGGAGTGGTAGCTCAGCCTTGTGAGGCAAGCTAGGAGCTAGAAGAAACCTCTGGTTAGTGTGTGTGGCCCCTTTGCAACTCGGGGGGCTAAGGGGGAAGAAGAGTACCCCTAGCATTGGGTGGGAGGTACCGGTGAGGTCTCGATGGTCGATGAGCAGGAGCTGCATGGAGCGCGTGGGGAAGTCATTCAGAGCGGTCAAACAGGAAACGGTATGCTTCCTTCATGGAATGGTAGATTGTTGTAGGATTTATGATTTAGATTTGCATCTTTATTGAGTAGGTAAACTAAATTTCTAGTCTCATGAGTGAAATGGTTATAGCCTAGATGATTGATTGGTTGATTGATTTCTGTGACATTCATCTTCCCGC
Organism: Picea engelmannii; assembly: GCA_009831015.1. Taxonomy (NCBI): domain Eukaryota; kingdom Viridiplantae; phylum Streptophyta; class Pinopsida; order Pinales; family Pinaceae; genus Picea; species Picea engelmannii. Next base: position 10,506 of record WSFP011497697.1, read on the forward strand.
ATGTCGTGCCCACCCTGTGTGTTGATTGTGACCTTGAGGTTGTTTATCCTTCGTCCCTAGCTCACCAATCCTCGCTTGAGCAGTCAGTCAGGAGCCTGATCTATGGTCACCGCCTTAGCATTAAAATACCTATGGATCTCAATGCCCTGATTTTTTATGCGAGGATGGTGAAGCAAAGGAAAACCTTTCAGCCGTCTACCTCCATTTTTGTCCTTGGCAGTTGACGCCTTGCACCCCGATGCATTCCTTTAACCCCGCACTCTGATTTTTGGCGAAGTTCATCCTTAAACGCAGCCTATTATATTTCTTTATTGTCTTGTTTTCACCCCGTCCTTACTTGATGGATCCATTTTTAACCAACAATTGTTCTTGGAAAAATTTTAAATCGACATGTATTGGTGTTCTAGCCTTGCAAAAAAAAAAAGGGGGATTCCTTCCTGTCTGCAAAAATATTTTCCGTGGCCTGTGATGGAGGTTTTGTTCAATACATTCAGCTTACTATCTCTTATATGCGCTCCTTTTGGAAGTAGGATTTTCCTCATGCTCTTATTTCAAGAAAAATGACTATTTTAATTCCGTTGAGTTATTGGGTACCCCTTCAGAAAAAAAAATAAAAAAATAAAATAAAAATAAAATTTTTGGAACCCTTGCCTTGGCTGCATGGAACCTGGTGTTGACTGTGTAATGTTTTTTGCGTTGGGTGGGGATTTTCATGTGACTGCAATTGTTTCTCTTGCACCGGGAGTCCGCCCCTCTACCTTTGTTGATATTATGCCTGAATCTACTTGCGGGAATCAAATTCATTGCCTACGTTTAGCCTTTCTTATTTTTATTTTTATTATTGATTGGCTGTGATTAGCATTTCCTTATTTTTATTCTTATTTGTTCTGTGCATTTTAGAATGTATTTCGATGAAGGTAGCAGTGATGATTAGTCCATGTATTGTTGTGATGGTTCTCTCTCTTGGCTTGTTGACACCTCTTAGCTCCAATGGAAACCGATGCTTGCTGTTAGATTCAAGGATCTTTAAAACAACCAGAATCGTAGGAAGTTGTGAGGTTGGGTAGGAATCAGAAGGAAGGAAAGGACTTTGTCAACCTCCATAATTTCCTCAAACTTATGCACTCTCATTCAAGCCTCATCCCATCTACCCAATCTGTGTAATTCATTATTTTCCATTGAATCATCAGAGCGCTCCACCAGTCACTCTATTCCATTGCATTCTCGCAATTATTAGCATTCCAGTTTTTTTTTCTCTCTTCTTGCAGTCCAGTGTATTGGATTGAGGTTCCGTAAATGTCATCCCTATCTTGGCTACAAAAAACTTGATTTTGAGCTATTGATGAGACTTGAAGGAAGGAGATGGTATATGACAGCCTTGCACCCATCCGTCCCTTTTATTGTCTTATCAGATCGATTGTATTCAACATCTTGCAGTCGTTCATTCACTTGTGTTATTGAGGATTTGAGCACCTTTGAGGATTAATCATGGCCATATGGTTCTGATGCACAACCTTAAACGCCGCTTAATCCACATTCTAACTCCTCCTGCCACTCTACTTAAAACAAAATTATCACAGCTGCCAACTACTGGAACAACATAAACTCATTAATTCGATTAGAATGTGCCTTTAATTATTCTCCTAGTTCAAGTTGATTTCTCTGTTACACCCTTCCTTTTTTTTTTACAACAAAAACTTGCCTTGTCTTAGTCAGCGATTTACCTGGGGCTGCAAGTCACTGCCTTTCACCCAGCCATGGAGAGCACTGAGCCTGTCAGGCTGACAACAATGATTAGATAGCCATTCTTTGACTGCGGGGTGACAAGTTTCTAATGCCACATTATGGTTGATTTATAATTATTCATTATTTTTAATCTATTCAGTCTTGCCATAATTATTGTGTTATTGGGTTTATTATTGATTATTGATTTATAATTTTAGATTATTGCGTTAATGTTAATGTTAATGTTAAAGTTAATTTTATAATTATTGAGTTAAATGTTAATTCTAGAATATTGTGTTAATTATTGATTTACAATTATTTTATAATTATGGCGTTAATTATTGATTTATAATTATAGATTAAATGTTAATTATTGTGTTAATGATAATTTATAATTATTCATTATTTTTAATGATTATAATTAATGATTAATTATATTGTTAAATATTAATCCAGTCAAAGTTTAGACTTGCCCAGTAAGGTCCATTAAATGTTGAATTATATGGTACCTTAATGACACCTTGTAATTTAAAATTGCAAAATGAATTGTTTTAAGGCTATTTATATTGTACCTTGATGACATTTGTATTTTAGACATGCTAAGTTGGGCTCGTGATAGATGATTAAGACAGAATGTAATTATTGGCCAGCTTGACTCGACAATTGATCGGGATTTTGGCAAATTTGCTTTTAGCTTGCGCTTCCCATTGAGGGTGTTGATGTTCATTCTAATTAATGTTCGTACTTGGTCTTGTAATCATTTAATGTGCTTGGTTTTATCCTTGTAAGATATTCTAGTTACTTGTGTAATTGTTGGGTGCGTGGGGTTGTTCGGATGATTACCCTTAGATTAGTAGGCCTGGTTTGCTTGTGTTGGGCGAGATGTAGACACCTCCTTGTTCCTCAGAATAGTCGCCAGCCCTGAGACCTTAAATGGTCAAAATTGATGGGAACCTGGGCTTGAGCGTTGCTTATGTGTCCTGGAGGTACTAATCATTGCAGGGTAGGACAGGCGGGTAATCAGTCTTATTTTTTGTCAGTTGATTGTTGTTCATTGCTTTCGGATGATTGATGTGTGCCTTAGATCATTATATTGTTGTCGCAGTTGCATGTGTCATGTTCATCATCGTGTTGCGACATAGAGTATAATGTCTTTATTACCCTTGTACACACACACAAAAAAAATAAAATATTGCAGTTGTTATTAGAGGTTGATGTCATGAGGAACAAGGAGGTTGTTACAATATTCTTTATTTCATTGAAAATATATTTCTTATTTATTTGAATAATAAATATCTGGAGTTTTTTTATTAACATCCTCCTACATTTATATTTTTCCTGAGAATTTTCAAGATACATCTTTTAGGAATTCAAAGAGGAGTACCACCTATATAAAAATGAAGGGAGATTTTATCCTCATGAGGTTGTTTTTTCGATCTTAACCAATTCAAACATCAACATTTTTGGCGACCATACTGGGGACAAGAACAAAAAGCTAGTTTTAGGCCAAAATTATATATGACTCAGCCTCAACCTAATCAACCCTAGTTGTAAGTTGGATTAGGGAATCAAAAAATTATTTTGCATCAATTATGTGATTTAGTATTGACTACGGCTCAAAGCCATGAAGAACTTGAGAGATCCTGGGAGACTCTTTCCTATGAGGAGGAAAGATAAATTGCAAGAAGGAAAAGAATCCATGAGAGAAAATGAAGTTGGAATCATATAAAGGACCAATAATGAAGCAACTTGAAATAATTGGAGAAATTTCAACTGTTAAAGAAGAAAAATATCAAATCATGGTTGATAAAGAAGAAAGAAATCAAGACCCTTCTGAGAATCGTGAAGAAAGAAGAAAAATAATTCCACGGAGAAGGGTTAGCAATATCCCTTAAATATTTACGATGAGCAACATCAATTTCCAACCCTCCCA
>WSFP011497698.1:0-14162 GCA_009831015.1 Picea engelmannii
CAATGACAACTCATTGATCAATCTTCATCTATGCATTCTCATCAAGGACAATACATATTATATTACATAAATAATCAATCAATCAATCCTTTAACATCAATCAATCACTTGACATCAATCAATCAAACCATTGGCATCAATGAAAACATGATCCAACAAGTTTCTCTGTCAAGATGCGCATGCATATGTTGGGTATACTATCCATTTAGTCATTTGTCAGACGCAATCTCTGTCAGGATGGACTAATAGTCTGCCTCTACGCTTTTTCCTTTCCTGGTATTTCCATTTATGGTGGAGATGATGTCTAACCACCATCAACCACCTCCATAACTTATTCCTCAAGATCAGGTGAGGCCCGCTCAACTCTGCATCTGCAAGACATGGAAGTCTCCCTTTGGCTTCTGCTGCTTCATCGGACTACCGGGAGGGGACCCATATGGAGGATGTGTATGAGGGTCTGACGGGGGAAATGAGGTGGTGCTGTGACACCAGACGATGAGGTTACGTGTCAAGAGAAGGTGACAAGGAGGCCGCAATGAGATAGGTTGGGGAGTGAAGACACGACACATGTGGATGTGGTTGGGAGAGAGAGAGAGGCACATGGTAGGAGGTGACAGGTGGGAGCGAGGAAATGGGAACAAGGTGGGCCAGAATGGTGCTGAGTGGAAGACACATGATTGATTGTGGTAAGCGGAGTGAGTCAGAGATGTGAAAAGGGGGGCCCACTTTAAGTCACCCATTCTGGGCACCCCCCCCTTCATTAAAGGAAGAATAGCGGGGGTGGGGGGGGGGTCCATAATCCATCCTCAACCACAGATCCAGGCGCCTTAATATTAGTCGTTCAAACTTGCGAACTCAATTCTGGACCCCCCCTCTGCTTTAAAGGTAGAAAGGTGAGGGGGCTCTGGAATCCAACCTTGACTGTAGATCTAGGCGTGCAGATCCTGGCCGCCCATTTTTGCCCGCTGCTTAATGAAACACGCATTTGCACCCCAAACTTAGGGTAAGTGGGTTTTTACCCCACTTCTTCGCACTTTTCCACCCAAAGGGGCCTATATTTTAGGAAAACACCCCTTTATAAGAAATATCGCTAACATTAGGCTCCATGGGGGATAGAGTCATGCCTGTGATGCTCTAAGAACTCATTTTGTAGCTTCAATGACTTCTATTGGGATATGGAGTCAAGATTAAAACACCCTGCTGAAAATACATGCTGATAAGTAAAAAAAAAAAAAAAAAAACATACATACTCTAAGGATATTATTTATGTACAGTCCTAACTTAATAAAATCCTTTACATGGGGCTAGGTGAAATTAAACTTCCACCATAGCCATTCAATTAACTTCCTGAAGGGAATCTCCTTCAATTTGTCAGTGATAGATAACATACGATGTAACTAGGACATCAGAATGGTTACATCCTTTAATTTGTCTCCAAGGGTTGTCATGGAGATGAAGGTGGGTGGCTCCAAGGCATGAAGGAAATGCCACTCCATGTACTCACTGACAGGCTCATGGAATGAGTGGAAAATTTTGTGAAATGGGTAGCAGAAGGTCTGCCTTGCTCCACAACTGCTCATATAGGGATGAACCTCATGGGTAGGCATAGGTGGATGGGAGGTTGAAACATGTTGACTGTCCTTAGATGATGGTTGCTTATTGACAGGCTCTGGGTAGGAAATAACCTACTCCACTGGTTCTTTCTCCTCTTCTTCTTGGCTCTCCCCCAGGTCAGATTCGTATTCATCATAAATAGGGACCATGGGAAAGCTCTGCTTGTTGTCATGTCGGTCAGTGTCTTTATAGTGATCAAATGTAGGATAATCTTGGTGGTCATCATCACTAGAATATTCATCAAAAAAGGGTTTCCCTTCATTTCTATGATCATCCTCCAGAATAGTGATCCCATCGAGAATATAAATGTCAAAAATATCCATTTCAGGGACAACAACACCTGTTGCATCTGGATGTTCACACATAATATTTTTCTCTTTAATCCTAGGTAAAAATATATCATGGGAAACCTCTTGAAGGAAAAGAGAAAAATCATCTTCCACAACCATCTCTTCTTTAAAAACTAGAAGGTCTTCGTCATCATAAGCAGGGATGCTAGGAACATCTGCTTCAACCCTATATCCAGGAGAGCCATCTACTACAGATAACATCTTCTCTATAAACTCATAATTTTCACAAGAGGCATGTTGATCTTTATGAACATCTAAAAGAACAGATGTATCTGAAATGATATCATATGCTTTTGTGCTAGGGATATCATAACTAATATCATTCAACACCTCTATATTTTCATAGAAAATTCTCTCCTCCACAGTAAAATCTTCATGACAAACATGGTCTTCGGGGCCAACAGAGGCATCATGAAGCGAATAAAACTCATCACAACAGTTTTCATAGAAACACTCAGCTGGGAAGTAATATTTACAAAATGAATTGAAATCTATATGAAAAACTTTGAGCTAAGATATTTTCCATGTCGAATCAGTGGAGTCGCCAATTGATCCTCGAATCATGGAGTCACCAGGTGAAATATGCACAACTCCGAATGTGTCTGGTCTTTGTTCACCATCAAAGGCCAGATCCTAATGTTGTGTCCTCCCAGGAAACTTCTCAAGATGAGAAAGCAACTGCTGAAACCTTCTCGAGAAAGCTCCTCTGGGTCAGCTTTCAGGCATGCTAAAGTAGCCACAACCAAAACAGTGAAGTGGAGACATTGGAGTCGCCACATTGGATTCGCCAGGTGCATAGTAGTAATCTTCAAGGTATCTGATGCTTGATGCACCTTCAAAATCAGAGGCTCAATGTCATTCAATCCCAGGGAAAATTTTCAACTTCATCCCCGGCAATGGTGCCAGAAATGTTAGCGTCAGAAGTTACTCCTAGATTGCAATAGGACCAGAGCCCAATGCCCATCAGTTTATATGTCACGATTGTTTACAAAGAGGTGATCGAATGGAAGTAAACTCAAAAAAATATCGCTCAACTCAAAAAACTAGGCCATAAATGCACAGGGAAGTGAGGGCCATAACTAACTTTAGTCAGGAATTTGAGTTAAAGCAAGAGTAGAGGGAATACTTGGGAGAAAAGGGAGGAGACTGGTCTGGGCATCAGGCCTTCCAACAACTCGGGAAAGAAAAACAGGACACTGAAATGTGCCTAAATGACACAGTGATAACTGCACACTGATCAAACCTATCATACTATGCAGCCACAACCATTCGATTGGATCCTCCAGTTCTGAATCATTCCGTGCAAGGTGAAAAGACAACATGGGAGACTACTTAAGACTGGTGCAGAGATTGCAGTGATCAACCATACATCATCCTACAATATGCAACCCTCGACTGGATCCTCCAGTTCTGAGTGTTTCAAATAGGTGACAAACAAAATTAAAAGAAAAGAGAAGCTGACTTCTATTAATTTGACAGTCTCAAATCAAAACACATAACCATAGCTTCCTCATAAACTTTATAGTCAGGAGCATAGCTCAACCATTAATCCTTACAAAATGGAAAAAATTCCTACATATACTTGGAACTGACTTAGGCACTGAAGGCATGATCATGTCATGAATTCAATGCTTCACATACGAGATTTTCTCTGTCATGTTGTGCATGCAGACGTTGGGCAGACTGTCCATGCGGTCGTTTCTGAGATGCAATTTATGTCAGGATGGACTAACATTCTGCCTCTACGCTTTTTCCTTTTCTAGGATTTCCATTTATGGTGGAGACGATGTCTAACCACCACCAACCACCTCCATAACTACTTCTTGGGTATCAAGTGAGGCCCGGTCAACTCTGTATCTGGAAGATGTGGTAGTCTCCCTTTGGCTTCTGCTACTTAGTTGGACTGTCGGGAGGGGACCCATATGGCATATGTGGATGAGGGTCTGATGGGGGTGACAAGGTGGTGCTGTGACACTAGACGATGAGGTGATGTGTCGCGAGAAGGTGACAAGAATTCCACAATGCGACAGGTCGGGGAGTGAAGACACGATACAGGTGGGCGTGGTTGGGAGAGAGAGAGAGGCACATGGCAGGAGGTGATAGGTGGGAGTGAGGAAATGGGAACAAGGTGGGCCAAAATGGCACTGAGTGGCAGACACATGGCATAAGGTTGTAAGTGGAGGGATTCAGAGATGTGAAAAGGGGGACCCACTTTAAGCCACCCATTCCGGACGCCCCCCCCTTCATTAAAGTCAGAATAGCGGGGGGGTTGTGGAATCCATCCTCAGCCGCAGATCTAGGCACCTTAATCTTAGCTACTCAAACTTGCACGCTCAATTCTAGACCCCCCCCCCCTCCGCTTTAAAGGTAGAAAGGAAAGGGGGCTCCAGAATCCAACCTTGACTATAGATCTGGGCACGCAGATCCTGGACGCCCAGTTTTTCTTGCTTCTTAATGAAATGCACATTTGCACCCCAAACTTAGGGTAACTGGTTTTTTACCCCACTTCTTCACACTTTTCCACCCAAATGGGCCTTTCTTTTAGGAAAACACCCCTTTACAAGAAATATCGCTAACAATGTCTTTCATCCTTTTATCCATAATTTTTTCTTAGTTTTCTTTGATGATATCCTCATTTATAGCAAAACCTGGACAGACCATCTTGCTCATGTGGATTGAGTTCTCCATCTACTCTCTCAACACCAACTTTTCCTTAAACATTCTAAATGTGATTTTGGTGCCTTGGAAGTCGAGTACTTGGGTCATATTGTTGGAAAGGCTGGTGTTAGGGTGGATACTAAAAATATTGAAGCTATGCAAGAATGGCCTCACCCAAAGACTCTCAAAAGCTTGTGGGGATTTTTGTGCTTAAACAATTATTATTGCAAGTTTGTTAAGAATTATGGAAATATTGCAGCACCTCTCACTACACTCCTTAAAATGAATTCTTTCACTTGGAATCCAACAGCTACTCAAGATTTTCAAACCTCGAAGATGGCCATGTGCACCACTCCAGTCCTAGCCCTTCCTGATTTCACAAATACCTTTGTCCTAGAATTTGATGCTTCGGGGAAAGGAATTGGCATTGTCCTTATGCAGGAGGGTCGGCCTTTGGTATTTACTAGAAAACAAATGTCTGAGAGAAATTTGGGCAAATCAATCTATTAAAAGGAAATGTTGGCTATTTTGCATGTTGTTGATCTTTGGCTCCCTTATCTATTGGGGCAACGCTTCCAAATTAAGACATATCATCAAAGCCTCAAGTATTTTTTGGAACAACGCATTTCCTCCCAAGAGAATCAAAAATGGGTGACTAAGCTCTTTGTATATGATTATGAGATCATTTACAAGAAAGGCAAAGATAATGTGGTTTTGGATGCATTTTCCCGAAAATATGAAGATGAAGGGTCCCTTTTCTCTCTCTCCTTCATTGTACCAAATTGGCTCCAAGTTGTTCACTAGGAATGACTACACAATCCCAAAAGTTTTCACCTAATACAAAAATTACAGTCCAATTCTCCATTTTCCCCAGGGTACTCTTGGCTCCATGATGAGCTTCGATACAAAGGTTGTTTGTATTTAAGTAAACAGTCAAAACTTAAATCCACGGTACTTTTTGAGCTTCATGCTACACCCACAGCTGGGCACTCTGGGTTTACCAAAACCTATGACATGGTCAAACAATATTTTTTTTGGGATGGTATGAAATAGGATGTTCATAATTTTGTGGTTGAATGTGATGTGTGTCAACGCAACAAAGGCGAAACAGTCAAATATCCTGGAACACTACAACCGCTTCCAATTCCACCTTCTATTTGGCGACATATCTCTATGTATTTTATCGTAGGCTTACCTAAATCAGTCAATAAATCAGTCATCATGGTGGTAGTTGATCGTCTTTCCAAGTATGCTCATTTCTACTCTCTTCAACACCCATTTACAACATCCATTGTGGCTCAAATTTTCATGGATGAGGTCTTCAAGCATCATGGAATGCCACATTCTATTGTTTGTGATCGTGACCCAAATTTCACCAGCAATTTTTGGCAAGAGCTACAAGGCACCTAATTGCATCTCAGCACAACTTATCATCCCCAGACTGATGGTCAAATTGAAGTTGTCAATAAGTGTTTGGAAACATATTTGAGGTGTTTTTCCTCGAAAAGGAAAAATATGTGGGCTCAATGATTACTACTATCTGAATGGTGGTACAACAATTAATACCATACAACTACGCACATGAATCCTTTTGAAGCGGTATATGGACAAAATCCACCTTCATTTCTCTCATATTTTCCAGGTGTCTCAAAGGTCCAGGAGGTTGACCAAATGCTTATAGTTTGAGAGGATATTCTCCGTACCCTCAAAGATAATTTGGTCATGGCACATAATCGCATGAAGAAACAAGTAGATCAAGGTCACTTTGAACGTCAATTTGCAGAAGGGGATTAGGTGTTTCTTCGACTATAACCTTACAAGAAACATTCCCTCAAGGTTGACCATTGTCAGAAACTGGTGCCCAAATTTTATGGTCCTTATACTGTTCTCAAGCATGTGGGACAGGTGGCCTATCAGTTAGCTTTTCCCATTCATTCTAAGCTCCATCCTATTTTTCATGTTTTGTGCTTAAATGATGCAGGAGCATCCACAACTCACCAAGCGAGCCAGCGCGTGAAGGAAAAAGAGACAGCTGGATAGCGCAACACCAAATTTTGAAACACCTTGATATGGTTGCGCCAAGCATTAATGAGATTGATGTAATGAAGCACACTTGTATTATATTGTAGATAGGAAGTCATTTATTAGTTTTAATGTTGTTAGATAGGAATTTATTGTATATTTGATAGTTTCAGATTTCGAGAGGGCCAACGGAATATAGGCACCATCCTTTGTATCATTGTATTATTATGAAGCATTCTAAACAGAAGAGAATAGCAGAGAACCTGTGAAGAACACCCATGTACAGATTGAATTAATAGAAGGAAGTCTTTGATTCAGCTTCGTGGTTTGTGTTGTTTCTCTGTATGATGTTTATGTGCTCATGAATGTTTGCTTCCTTTGTATGCATTTACTCTTGAATATGTTGTGCATGAGTCTTCAAGATTTCAACTGAAGACTGAGAGAAGAGAATGAGTTTCAATTGTTTCTCTGTTTGAGCCAAGAGATTCCTGCATAGAGTGCAGTCGAATTCATCCGCATAGAGTGCATTGATGAGACTCAGCAGTTAATCTCTCATTCTCGTGCACCCAGGAGTTGAATTGGGTTATCAGAGCCGTGCAGGTGAAGTGCAGGCCAAGATTGAAGTCTCAACAGTGGTCTGAGAAGAAGGTTAAGGATTGTTGTGGCTGTGAGTGCACAAAATCCGGGTAACTTCAACACTTTGAGAGTGGTTGGAGGTCGGGCACATAGAGTGTGTGAAAAGTCTTTGAAGGAGTCGAGGCTTACAAGATCAGGAGGGATAGTTCCGAGTAAAAACTATAGGAACAATCCCAGAAGAAGTTTGAACTAGAACGGAGTCTTGCAGCAGGAAAATCTTTCCAGGAGGAAGATTGACGCCCAGGATTCGCCAAGCAGATTTGCGAAACCCCGCTGATCGTCCGATCCAAGAAAAGTTGCGCAGAAGTTAACCCGTAGGCACAGGGAAGAGTCAATCCATCGCATATCGGAGTTCGGTGATTGACGAGGTAAGAGTTGCATGCACGTCAAAATCGCGAGTAGCGATTTCCCAAATCAATCGGGGCTGTCGATTGTGACAAGGACAAGTAGCACGAGATCCCAGAAGTCGGAGAATCGGGATTCGGTGTTCGGGGTTTTCGACAGCAAAGAAAAATTGCATCGTGGATTTGCGATCTGCGAAATCCCGAGGTGGCATGGTAGAGAGGGACCCCAGGAGTTAGTGGGATACAGGTGGTGTTGTATCGGGGAATCGGTACCTCGGTACTCAGGGTTTTGAAAGTTAGAGTGTTGACATCGCGGATAGCGATTTCCTGATAGGGAAAATCTCCGACGGGAGTGGAAAGCATTGACCGTTGACCCGTCGGGGATCGGGGTTTGGAATTGCACGAGAACGTGCCTACAGGGTTCACGATATCGCGAAGCCTGATTTCCCGAAGTGACTGCGGGAGATCAAAAGAGTGTCCTGTGGGTGACAAGAAGTCCCGATAAGGGATTTGAAGGGTATTACAACTCTTCGGGGCAGGAAGAAGAAGGTCCTGGTGAGAGGCGAGTTGAACCAGGAGGGTTGCGACTTCACACCATTAAAGAAGGTGATTGGAACTAAGCTCAAAAATCAAACCAACCTTCCTGAGTTGGATGAAGAAGGCTCCATTTGGATACAGCCATAAGTAGTTTTTAACCAGCATGAGCATCATCTGCGTCAGCGAACCTTCAAGGAATTTTTAGTACAGTGGAAAGATACAACTTCAACAGATGCCACTTGGGAACCAACTACCATTCTACAACAATTTCCACATCTCAAGCCTTGAGGATAAGATTTTTTTTAAGGGGGAGGACATGTTAGGGACCTAACCCCTCATGTAGATAGAATAATATATTTTGATGTAATAAAGGTCAATATTAATAAGGCCTAGCAATAAGGAAGAATAAGTTCAATGTGAGAAGACCTAATAGAAGATTCCACTTCTAGAAGGATCTTCCTCTAGATCGTTCTTTTTATAGACATATTTAGTATAAATAGGAGTCGAGGGTATGAGAACTTTTGTCTTGGATATTATTGTAATAGAGCTCTACTCTGCTGGAGGTTTCCCCCTCAAAGAGGCAAGTGAACATTGCTCTCAGTAATCAAAGTGTTCTTTCTGGTGTTATTTTGGTATCATTTTAGTATTATTGTGGTGTTGTTCTGGTTATATTGTTGTTCATCTGCCATTTCTAGCTATTTATTTATGTTCTGCATACCTTTTATATCTGTAATATTACATAAGAGAAGGATCAAAACCATGAACATCCTCATAAAACCAAGAAACAACATCTTGAAATTCACCAAGCACCTTGGCGAACTTCATTTCTTCTTCTTCAGAACATTGGGCACCTATTTTAACATTCTTCGTACACTCATGTGTTCCAATGTTCAAGGAAATTGTTTCACCCACTTTCATTTTCGACGCCTCTTCCTTCTATTTTTCTTTGTTGCTTACATCACTCAATGGAAATTAACTTTCTAGAGGAGTCAAACCCTTCGGAATTTCGTTATCTTCCATTGATATAATTTCCTTAGTCTTATAAGGTTCATTTTGGATGAAAGCATAGAGGCTCTCATCACTAGGGAAGACCTTCCATGACTCTAAAATGTCAGGAACATGTGGATGATACAGAGATTGAAAGGTACAATCAGGTCTTTGTGGTAGAAGTTTCCGAGTAGGAGAGGCTACAAAAATAACTAACATGTCATCCATTCAATTCAATTCCCTTTTAACATGAGTGATGTTGAAAGATAGCAAGTTAGAGATAAGTGCCCAAACAGTTTGGGTGTAATGTTTCATTAACTTTTTGCTAGGAGAGTATATCATACGTACAATATTTACAACAAGTTTGGAATCCCCAAAAATTGTAAGGTGACCACAACCTAGATTATAGGAATTTTCAATGCCTAGCAATAACGCTTCAAATTCAGTTACATTGTTTGTGAAAGAAAAATCTAACATATAGGTAAAGTTATGAATTTTACCCACAGGAGATTACAAGATAATACCAGCTCAATTTCCTTCATTGGAGCATGAACCATGAAAGTGCATGTGCCACATCCCATCCTCTATGTTGATTTGTTCCAAGGTAGTGTTTTCCTCATCTGCAAAGATGGAATACACTCCTAGGTCTTCCCCGATATAATTCACGTTATCTTGTGGGGCGCTTTCTATCTAAGGTGAAATTCTCCCCTCCCTTAGGACTATGATGTTTCTACCATTCCGAGGAACGAACAAGTGTGTCCTGTCGAGTGAGAGGTATCCACCTGTCAAATATTTCCAATTTCCAATCTCTTCCTAAGACGATCGAGTAATTACTTACTGGCATATCAGTTACCTAAATATTAATGGTTGTCCTTAATTTAGGATGCACGCAAAAAACCAAGGTCGTGTCCTTAATTTCACCTGTGGTCATTTGTTGTAAACTATTATAAGAGAGCATTATTCTGGTGTTTTCATTTGTACAATACAAGCCTATCTCTTCCATAATAATCTTCGACATTACACTTGTTCCTGAACCGTCGTCAATGAGACAACAATGGGTTATTTTGTCCATAATCTTTACAGAAATAAAAAATGGGGGGTTTTTTACAGGGTGTCTAAAGTTATGTACACCTACTTTATTTACAGTTGAATCCTCTTCATCTACCTATTCAGAGCGGTTGGATATAATGTAAGTTTTTCCTTCCATAAACTTTTTCAGATGTTTTTGTTGCTAAGGGACGACAATCATGTCCAGGAGCGTATAATCATCTTTTATATTAGCCAAATGATTGAGAATGTTGTATTTGGAAGATGGAATAGGGGAGGTAGTTCCTTGACTATCAGGAGCCTTAGAAACATGAATAGTAGCAACTGCTGAGGATGAGCTTGGGCTTGAAGAAGTGCGAGGAGGATCATATTTACCTTTTGGAGCATAGGATTTATTCCTAGTATTTATGATCATGACATCCTTTGGATCTGCAAAATCTAGGACAACAATAGTAGTTTCAGGTCTTTTACCAAATATTTTATCTCTGGCACTCTTCTTTACCTCACAAGTACTTTCCTCATGGTGTTCCTCGCAAAAGTTACACCAGCTACGAGGCATGATGGCTTTAGGCTGAAAATTGTTTTCATTAGGATTTCTAAAGGGTGGTGAAGAAGAATATGAGGCCCCAGGGGTAAGAGAGGGGACATTTCCTTTCCACTCATATGCTATCATTTGATTATTCATGTCTTGTATAAGCTATAAGAGGGTGAACATATCTATCTGTTTAACTGAATACCCCTTAGGAAGACCTTCTCTTTCAAGTTGTTCTTCATACTCTAAACATGTATGCAGAGCGGAAACAAGCTTACAAATGGCATTTTCTTCAAGCCTATGACGATAGGGGGAAGCTAAATAATTATAGTAATGCATGAAAGTGGCTTGGTTCTGAGGGCGAATGAGTTCAGGGATTTGGTTATATAATTTGGTAAAATGCAAGTTGAAATACTTGATAGTTTCAGCGTCCTTATAAGCAATGTTATTGTATTCTCATAACTGCTCGGCTGGGCTTTTGGACTGCCCATAGGTAGAATTGAACCAATACACTAACTTCTCTGAAGTAGAAATAATTTTTGGAGGAAGGTCAAAGAAATAAACCGCAACCTTCCCTTCCAGAGAATTAACAAATAAGCGCATACATGTCATTGTCATTGGATTCTATGTTGTGACAGGCATTAGAAAATTCCACTAAGTGTTCATTCGTAGTGACCGTATTATTCCCTTAAAACCTAGGTATATTCTCTTTGAATTTAGGAAGTGGAAGAGTAGTGGGTGCTAGGTTAATAAGGGAGGAAACATGCCATGGAGTAGTTGTAGCATCTTCCTCAACTGAAAAAGCCCATACTTTTTAATGACTTTGGTTGGGTTCGTAGTAGATTTGATAGGGACTTGGTGACTATATAATCTACCAATCACTGATGAGGCTGAAGGTTGAGATGAAGAAGCACCTCCAATGCCATCAAAGCCACTGACTATCATGTGAATGATAGGTAAGGGAGAGAAAGATGAACTGACTGAATCAGAAAAAGTTCTCCTTAGAGTACTTTGTTTCGCTGACAAAACAATGTTTCTTCTTCCTATTTCAGTAATAGGATTAATTTCAGGCGATAAACCTCTTCTTCTCCTAGAGATGCGAGGGTCTAAGGACATGAAAAGAAGATCAAAATTGTAGGAAAAACAAAGTTATGGTTGATTGCTAGGTTGTCTTTACCTATCTTCCCAACGTTCTTGGACACTTATGTCTTGTTCAATTGCTTCCCATGATCATTCAAGCTCAACCCGGGTATTAGCAGTCTCTAAAATGGTATTAAACAAGGTTAAAGCAATGTTGGTATGATCTTTAAGACCGGGTTCAATATTGGGCTTCCTTGCAACCTGTAAAGTCATGGAGAAAAGAAACAGTCAAAGAATAAATATCGGAAATATAAATATATCCAATGATAATCAAGAATAAAATCAACTAGAGAGATATGGAAGATCTCCCTAGTATGGTCGCCAAAATAAATGTTGAGGAAAAGATATGAAGTTATCTTACTCAAGCATTTTCGAATCTTGCTTGGCTAAACAAAGATAGATAGGAATATCACCCTATGTTTATAGCCTAAAAATGTATTTCCTAATCCACAAGTATTAATTACAAGGGCTTAGGATGATTTTTTAAATAAAAAGATTGTTGCAAAATATAACCTTTTTTATATAATTTTTTGAATATATGCAGATTGAAAAAAGGTAAATGTGGAGATCAAAAGAAAAAATACCAAGTCAGAAATTAACACAGATGAGACAGAATAGAAATTGCTTTATTTCATTCCAAAAGATCAAAAGTATCTTTCTCTTTACAAAACCTTATGGGGTATGGACCAAAGTCAATCTTAAATATCCCCGATGAAAACCATACAAAAGGACTCTGACAAGAAGTAAAAACTAAACTTTAAAATATGCATCAGCTTTCCACAGACTGTTGCCCACTTGACTCTGCACAATATCCTTTATCAGTAATGAAACTCAATTCATAAACATACAAGTCTACACAGAGCATCAAATATAGATCAACACCTATGAAGCAAGCATCTAAGTGATATGGTTCAGCTTTGAACCTCGATGTCTACAATAGGACCATGTTGTCATAAAAGAGAATTAGGCTGGAAGGGAGGCCACTCTGGTCTAGGTTGTACTAACCCTTTTCCAATCCATTTGAAAAATCTAGCTTGAAAGAGATGGTTTAACTCTTGAGGATCTGCATCGAAATGTATTGAGAAGTTGGGCCTTCTAGGCCCTCTATTCCAATTTCCTTTGCCCCTATTATTTCAGACATGACTTCCTCTGTTGAAGAATCTCATCCTGTATGCAACAATTATTAGCAACTAGCTCTTAAAGAGACCATACATGACATTATCTTAATATGAAACAAAGTTTGTCTTAACAACCACATCAGACCCATGCAATCCAATCCATAAAATTTATATAATGATTTTCAAATGAGCAGGGGGTGAATTAGGGTTTAGGGATATCTAAGGGTCTTGTATTGAGTGAAAAGTGATATAATGACCAGGATTAAGAACATGATTACTGCTTGACAATTCATTAAAAAATTGATTGTGCAACAAAACCAAAACATATCAATTGTCATCTATCTATGTGTTATTTTTTATTGTTGTCATACAAATTTTTAGTTTTATTTTAGTGAACATGGCATGAAAAATTAATTTGGGATCGTGAGGGGATTTATAATGAGCGAAAAAGTGAGAAAATGAGAGGGAATTAAATGGATATCGTTCATAAAATAAATTAACTCAATCAACTATCATAACTCTATTCAAATTTTAATCCAAAAGCATCCACTTCAAGACCAAACCATTAAATGTTTCTCAATTGCATCAAACTACTTGTTGTCTCAATAAAAAATTAATTTCCCAGAAATCTTCAATTTATAGTAGTCTGTGTATTATAACATATGCAAGCCATTTCCAATTCAATAATATTGCATGCTCTAATGTTGATCTCTTTCCTTTTAAAAACAAACGAAACATGCACAGCAATCATGGATCGACAACAAAAGTCAACCCCAAAACATAACCCCGAGCTTGATCTATGTGTGCATCAATATATATAGACTCCTTTTAAGGGGAACGAGATGCAAAAATATATCATGTATGAAGAGAACATAGCGGTATTGACACACAAACACCTCTTTTAAACATGACAGAACCATGATCGGGCTTGGTGAAACTCATACATGTGTATTCTTACCTTTAAATGAAATCAATATCATGCTGGATTAAACACAGTAATCAAGACCATAACTGAATAGAAGGACAACTCTCGGTTGTATGTAATCACATTTTTTCTCTCTTTTTTGTTCAAACAAATTCATTGTAGAAAGACCAAACAGATATTCAACCAAGAGGATGGGTTTATAAATGAAGGATCATGTGTCTTTGAACTTCCACAATCATTAAATTGATAACC
>WSFP011497699.1:0-14162 GCA_009831015.1 Picea engelmannii
TTTTCAAGATCAGAATATTTAAAGGAGAAGATGGTCCTTTCTCTCGTTCAAAAGAAGTCTTCAAATCTTGAACTGTTGTTTGGATGATTTCTAATTTACAGAGTAGGATCGCAAATATTACAAATATTAGATCTTCATTTTACAGAGTAGGATCACAAATATTACAAATATTAGATCTTCATTTTACAGAGTAGGATCACAAATATTACAAATCTTAGATCTTTATCAGATCATAGACACATTACAAATGAGATCAGTGTTTTTCATTCGCAAGATCCCGAAGGCGAGCGAAGAGGATACACACTGCTCAGACTAGACTCAGACCTCAGACTCTATCTCTTGATCACTCTTACTCCCGATGTCTCAAATGAGACCTCAAGGGCTTTATTTATACAAAAACCACTAGGTTGTCGGTAAACTGAAACTGGCAACTGTCTATCAAAAGAAAGATTCATTTCAAGTGGATGGGGCAACTGGTGGACTCCAGTTGTTATCTCGTCCCTCTGAGGCTCGGCGATACGGGGACCCATACCAACTTTATGGAATGACTCGACATAAAGTAAGAAATATTCGACGTACAAAGTGGAGTTCAGCTGGAACCCACGGAACAGACGGGACACCACTATCGGCCCGTTAGACATGAATGCTATCTAATTATTACATCAGTAAGTGTTATGGCCCATCATGCTTCCATCCAATTATTAATATTATGCTCTGCAATGGAATCAAATGAATCTCCGCTATCATAATTGTACTGGCTGCTTGGTGGAGACCCATGATGATCGGAGAATGGTGGTAATCCGCTGAAGCATTTATATAAAGGCGAACCTTGCATAGCTAGGATGAGCTCATCATCTGGCACACAAATATCTCCAAAGAAATCACTAGTAACTTTGTAACTCTGAGGATTTGGAGGATTAAATCTTTCATAAAGAAGCTCGGTTCCTTAGAAAGATAAATTGAAAACGAACCATGCTTCATAATGAGAAGCTTCCTCAATTTCTGCTCGGAACCAGTGTATAAATGCATCTTTGTCGCTTCCAAAGAATAGGACATCTCTAGGACAATATTTCCAAAATAATATATACAACCAACCAGACCACCATATTTGACTTTCTCTAAAAGTAGAACAGTCGAAGAGGATCCAGCATGAACTGTCATATTTTGTCTGGATCATTATAGCACAACAGTCTTCATATGTGATACAAGGTGTATAAAGATAGATATATTTTTGACCTTGCATTGGTCCTCCAGTTATAGTTCCTCTAGTAAGGTCATTGCTAGTCACAAAATAACTTAGGTAGGATGTACAATGGTTCTTAGATTGTATCCATTTTTCTAGGATATCTTTACAGAGGGGACTGGACTTTATACAGTATGTCAGGCATTCAAAATGATATGTTTCTGCAAATGTATCACAGACACTCGAGTCAAACCCTAATTGCTTTTTACAGATTTATTCATCTGTCTTCTAAGACATTCTTTTTGAAGGGTTGTGACGATATGTTCATGTAGACCTGCCAGAGAGAGATCTTCTAGATCAACATCTAGAGTTTCAAGGCGTTCCCTAACAAGGTCTGGTATTTTTCCAAGCATACCCGAAAGATATTTCCTTAGGTAGGCTACATTATCTGGATCAAGAACTTTGTATAAAAGATCCTGCATAGTACATAAAAATTCTGGTAGTTGGTTAATATGACATAGTCGTTGGCTCATAAACAAGTTTGCATAATGGGCTGTGTCAATTTTTGGATTTCCATAGAATTCATGTACTACTGCTTTGATAAGCTCTTCAATAGGATTATCATGGTTCATTATTTTAAGCTTATCATTTTCATTGACTATCTCATCACTGACAATGTACCTAGGCATCCCATGGAGTCTAAACACCTCCCTGAAAAACAATTTTGTCACCTGCACTGACTTGTACTCTGATGGAATCGTAAAGAAGAGTGAAATTTGTCAACCAATCAACCACTACATATCCCTTCCCATCGCCTTTGGTACCCTTGTGATAAAATCCATCAACACACTCCCATTTTTGCTCTCAAATGGGTAGAGGTTGCAATAATCCTGCTGGATGACTATGCTTTGACTTGTTCTGCTGACAAGTCATACACTCCTTCACATGCCGCAACACATCGTCCTTGAGGCCCTTCCATGATAAACCTCTCTTGTATCTACCTGTAGGTCTTGAAGTAACAAAGGTGTCCTGCGAATGGCATGTCATGAGTAGCCCTTCGAATCTTCTCCTTGAGTGTGGACTCAGGGACTAGGTTTCTTCTCTCCTTGTAGAAAAGAATATCATCCACCACTTTGTACCTGTCAACTTAAATTTGACCATCTATCAACTCGCAACCAAATTGATTTTTGGAATATTCCACCAGAAGGTGTGATTTCCAATCAACCAAAATCTCCATGAGGGTACATATTGTTAGTTTCCTGGAAAGGGCTTAAATCAAGCAATATAGAGTGCTCAATTGTTTTTTGTCCTAACAGCAAGAATTTTTTCTGCAATAAACTTTAAAGTTTATTAGTTCTTAGTCTCTAGTTGTTAGCTTAGTTTTGCAAGCTTTTTGACTAATTTCTCTTTGTTGTCCTAAGCCATTTTTGGCATCTTTTGGAGTCTTTTCTTCGTTGTTTTTATAGGTTGTTGGACAGCCAAGGACAAAAATTTTCCAAATTGGATAAGTTTGGGGCAGCCAAACGATCAAGAGTCCTCTAAGCCCTCTAAAAAAACAAATAAAATTGTCTCTTTTACTTAGAATAAAATTGTCTTTGAAAAAGTTTGTCAAAATCCATCTTTTTCTTGTGTTTCATTTCATTTTTTGCCTCTAATAAACAAACTTTCTTTGATGTCCTAACAGGTCCATCAAGGTACAAGAGTGATTTCCTCTTCTTTCTTGGAGTCCAAACTAAAGATCCATCACCCAAGTCAACCCTTTGAAGACCCAAGGCTCAAAGAGTCTTACTTTTGTATTTAGTTAGAGTATCGATCCGTCTCTATAAGGATCCAAAGCCCAAAAAGATAGTAGTGTAGAAGGCTTAATAAAGTTTGCGAGCCACAAAGCTCGGTTTTCTTCGTTTCCCCTGCCCCTGGGAGGAAAATAAGTGTTTTGTTTTCTTTTGCTTTGGGGTTGTTTCCCGTGTTATTTGCTTAACTTTTAGTTTCAAAGTTGCATAACTAAAGATAAAATTAATTTGCATCACCAAATTGAAGTCATAAAATCAATCACAAAGCTTTATTTTAGTTGTTCTTTCATAGAATACTAGTTGTTAGCTTAGTTTATTTTTGTTGCAATTATTGGAATAAACCCAAGTTGCTCAACCGTGTATGCAAATCCCACTAGTACATTCAAGTGCCTTTGGAGACCCACAAACGGATTTGAGCAACGTATGCTAGTTTAATTAGGAAAATCTTCTTACTGTGTTATTCATCTAAGACCTCTGCATCTAGGTGGAGTGTGTTAAGGGGGGATTCTATCCTCTTTTTAGACCTACGGCACACCCAGTCGACACGTCTATAAGATTGTCGAATAGCAAGCAAGGAGGCCAAATACACTTTTTCACACAAAAAGTGGGGACCTCGACTTCAATCCCCACTTCACGGATTCAAAGACTTGTTAAAACTCCCAAATCCCTTAATAAATTCTCAAGATAAAATTAACACAGCATTTTCATCACATCACATTTTATTTGTATCTGGCATTGGTGTATTTTTTATCTACTTGTTAGCTTATCTTTACTTCAATTAGTTTAAAGTTATTTCCCTTTGAAGCATGTGGAGAATGATTAACATTTGAGTTATTCAGGGTGTATCCTTTAAATCAATTATGTTGTTATATTAAGTCTTGTGATTTCAAATAAACTCCCAGGATAAATTTGTTTTTAAGCTTCACAAAGTAAGAAGCCTTAGATTATTTTTCATAGGGACTACCCCGCTTGGCTACACTAGGAGTTGGCCTAGACGGAGGAGTCGAGGATCAAGTGACAACACCTTGACTCAAGACTTGCCCCCAAGGACACACTAAGTGGATTGAAGATTTCTTCCACGATAGCCCAAGTGTGTATAAGGCAGCAACATGTACTTGCGGGCATTAGATTACAGGTGTTTTGCATTTTGTTTTCCATATTTTCCTCCGTATTTTTCCTTGCATTTTAGTCATTTTTCCTCGCATGGCAGACATTTCCTTGTTTTTTCAATATTTTGTTTTAGACTAGATTCGATGGCCCCACTCTCCTTTTTGCCAACATGTGGTTTGAGTTGTGTTAGATTAGGAAATTCCCTTGCTTTTATTTCCCTGCTTTCTAGGAGGATCTCCTGCTTTTCCAGAGATTTTGTGCTTTTTCTAAAGCCTTTTTCTTTTATTTGCCAGTGGCCTCATGCCAAGATTTTGTGTCAGCCTAGATTGTCATTCTGGATGAGGGATCCTTATTTCCATCACTTGAGCATAGAGTTTAGGGGGTAGGATGAGAGGCATAGATGATTGTATTTGTCTCTTCATCACTGCTTCGCTGAGTTTTTCCATCTTATAGAGTCCCTTCATCCAGCATAGGGATATGATATCGAGGTTGAGCTTGTTTGGATCCACCACACATCATGAATCATCTTTATCTTACTTTGCACTAGGGAAGGAAAGTCCTCGTTGCTCCTTTTTCCAGTAGGTTGCCTTGTATCAACACCTAAACTTTATCGATAGGCAACCCAAGAGTATTGAACACCTTAGTGGATGCAAGCCTCATTGGCAGTCATTTCGCCCCTGACATGGTTGAGTATCAATGGGACTTGATCAAATGACTCTCGTCATGATTCGACTCCAGATCATTTTTCATTATGACAAAGTGTGTTCATGCCTTGGGCTCCATCGTCATCATTGGTGGGTGACCTTCGCACTTATCGGGGCTTACCATATTGGCTTATGACTAAGGGACTGTCTCTTTTGTGTCAACATCAGTACATTTACCACATAGAGCAGTGCACTTGATGGCGAGTGGTAGTAGATAGCAGTTTCAAATAGTAGCAGCCTACGGATCGAACCCTTCCATTCCAAATGAATTTCAAAGGGGTCCTTATTTGAGGGTCATTGTTTTTTGGGGTTTGACTCCATAACCCAATGGACAAGTTACTAGTATCATTCAATATGTTTCAAGATTGGTTTTACAGTATCAAGCAATACATTCAGGATGGATTTCACGTTTTCATATGTGGTCATGGATTTCAGATTGGTATCAGTTTTTTAGTATTGCAGACACGGAGTTCTGGGTTCTCGAGACCCACAGAGGGTCTCGCCCCTTGAGTCGCCATTTGTTGACCCCAAAGGCCAGTCTATCCTTTCAGGTCGACATTCACATGTTCTTTTGGACAGTACAAGGCTATCATTCAAAGATATTCCAAGCACATGGCTTCTTATCTTGTCAGTCAGAGGATGGTGGCTTACATGAGTTGAGTTTAGAGCTTGTTCTGGTGTTTTCTTGGTTATTTCAGGATGAGCTATCAATTTCAGACAGAGTATGAGAGACTTGCAGTATTTTAAGACACTTATTTCCCATGATGATATTATAGACCCCTCATATCAGTTATTTGACAAAATATTCTTACTCCTTGTCCAATTCTGCTTTCGACGAGTATAAACTTGAGGGTATTTGGAAAAGTTTGTTTTTTCATTGATGAGGTGGCACAAGTGATGATGTGGCAGGATGTGGTGGCACTGGTCACCCAACACATTCTAAATTAGGATAAATTAAAACGAGAAAGTTTCATGCCATAAAAACAACTTTTTGTTTTTCTACCATAAAGCAGTTTTTTGCTTTTTCTGCCATAAGGCAGCTTTTAGCTTTGCTACCATAAAAGGAACTTTTTGCTTTTCTACTTTAAAGCGGCTTTCAACTTTTTATGCTTTTAGCTTTTCTGCTTTCAACTTTTCCCCGCTTTCTTGCTTTATCTCTTTCTCAGCTTTTGCTTTAGCTTTCCACCTTTTCTACTTTTCCCCCTTCTTTCCATTTCCTCTCCTCTCTCACTCGTTCACCCTATCTCCCCTAGTGCATGCATTAATGGCTTATTTTAACCGAAAGGTGCGCCTCTCTCACATTTTTGGCCATAATTCCTTCATTACTCAACAAAATTGATTCATTCAACCTCCATTCTTCTCCAAATTTCCCCCAGATTTAACCAGAAAGCTTGAAAAAGTTTGGTCCAGCAATTTTAGTAGGAATCTATGCCGTGACACATGGAAGATGGACAGGGATCCACTTGGATGATGATTATTGGTTGACCTTTTTCCCAATTTGGAAAGAGCAGGGTGAATTTCTTCTTCTGTGAGCTATATATTAATCAATCATCCACAATTGGAAGGTTGATCTCTCTATTGCAGAAGCGTTATACTCTCTCATTCTCATTTCTCTCTCAATTCTAGCAGTGGATTCTTAGTTCTTTGGAGATCATTTTAACATTCCATGGCTTTTCTCTGTGATGGAGCCATTCCTCTGATTTCACATGAATAAAGAGTTTTATGTGTTGTTTTTGGCCTAAATTCATGTTGTTCCAATTGATTTCTAAATTATTGCATATGTTTGGAGCTAATCCTTCAATGGGGGTCGATTTGTCATGATTGGAATGTTCTTTTCTTGCTGATTTTCTCTCATTTTCCTTCCAATAATTCGCTTTGCTTGAGTTTTCCACCAAAAAATTCACTTTAAATTGTTTTATGTAAGTTTTGGGTGAGGTCAACTGTTGAAATTAGTGCAGTTGCAAGAGCCATTCTCTGGTAGGATGGCATAAGACCTTAGCTGAGGACTAGGGCCCCCACTGCACTCCTGTGGTTTCTTGGCTTGGGACCAAGCAGTGAGAGCCATGGCAAAAGACCCTAGAGAGGGCCCCCAATACATGACTGGAGTTCTTGGTCTTGGACCAAGTAGTAAGTCCCTAGATGTGTTCTAGGGCCACTCGATGTGTTCCAATGAATCCTTGCCCAGTGCTTGGATTCATCCTTGGATGTGTTCCTTGGTGGTTGATGTAAGTCCCTAGATGTGTTATAGGGCCCCAGGATGTGTTCCACGAAACCCTTGCTTAACGCATGGGTTGATTCTTGGTCTTGTACCTTGGCTGATAAGACCCTATATGTGTTCTATGGCCCCCATGTGTGTTCTGGGGCAACCTGGTCTTGGACCAGGTAGATTTTGGTTAAATACCAAGATATGATGATGTGTGATCCTCTTCCTCTCTCTCGGGATGGTCCATGAGACCTAGGAGTAGCTAAGAAGATGGACCTGGCCACATTGTTGATGTACCCTCTTATGCAGTGATGATAAAAGTTTATAAGTCATTATGAGACTTATGTGGACATGTTTTGCCATTAAGGATCCCCTTGATTATGTCTTAAAGTTTCTTTCTTGATTTTGCTTTCCTTCTTGTTTTACATGGTGTTGGGTTTTTATAAGCCACTTTGACTTAATTGACATTTAATTAATATTTTTATTAATTAAATTGTTATTATTTTAATAGTTTTATTTTATCCCTAACCCCTTTCCTTAGCTATAAAAGAAACCCTCCCCTCTAACATTCTTAATCACTCACACTCTCTCTTCATTCCTATATCCTCATTGTTGTTGCGACTACCTTAGGTTGTCTTTCTTTGGTGATGTTGTGGCTCCTCTAGTGGACTCTCTTTTCAGATCTGAGTTTTTTGTTTGGACACTTGATGGATGGGAGCTTCATCCGTTTTTCTTGCTAGTGTAGAGGTGTCAGACCTCTCCTTGATTAGTCTTGTTTGTTGTGGTTGTCGTGGACTCCACCTTGTACACCTCCCTTGCTTGCCTAAAAGAGTCGCGGACCTCCTTCTTTGCCCCCATCGCTTGCTGATGTTGTGTATTGTAAGGGTGCGGTGGCCTCTTTCTGTTGCTATTGTATGTTGCTAAGGGCACTGTGACCTCCTTCTCCTTACTGTCACCTTCTATGGGTGTTTTTCCCTCTTATTGTTCCTCTTGCTGGTGTTTTTGTTGCTTGAAGGGTTTCTCTCTTACTATCTTATTGGTCGGTACCTTCTTGGTTTGAAGGGCTTGTTTTACAGTCGAGTTTTGGTCTATTTATTGTGGGTGTTCCTTGTTGTCCCAGTTGCTAGTACCTTCTCTACCTTGAAGGGTGTGATTGTTGCAAGGTGTTACAGTCTTAGATTTGGACAGTAGTTAAGTGTTTACACCAGCCTTGCTTGTGGTCCTCTCCTTGGCAAAATTGTCTACAAATCCTCATGATAGAGATCAAAACCCTAAAGGTTTGATCCATGAACTTTAAGCTGATTTTCTAAGCATATTTAAGAGGACAACATCCACACATATGACAGGTACATTCTTCAATGGCTAAGAGGTAAGCTAAGGTTATTTTTTTCACTCAAAAATTTTCTTTATGTTGAGAATTTAATTTTATATATTCAGATATGTTTATGTCTTTATTTAAATGTGTTGATCTAAATTTATACTAGTGAACAGAAATGAAAAAGTATTATTGTTTTCTCTATTTTTCCCTAATTCTAACATGGTATCAGAGCTTAGTGCATGAAAAGAGCTCAAGAGTTGCAGACTTGAGTCTGTGCAGATCCACTTCTAAGGGTTTGTTTTGCAGATCAGCTGTAAATCACTTTTGTAATCTGATTCAAAAATCAACATGGCCTCATCTTCAGTGAAAGCAGAAGATGGGCTTGAAGGGGCCTCCAACTTCAATGTTTGGAAGTCTAGAGTACTCAACATACTAGAAGAGGGTGACTTGGATGAGTTGGCTACCATGGTAATAGAAGAACCGACTTCAAATACAGGCAGGGCAGCGTGATGCCCCTCATTGGTCATCTAATGACTGTCAAATAATGATTTGATGTCCTAGCAAATCTTTATGAAAAGAAGACTCCAACTTAGACGAGAATATTAAAGAAACAACTACGTACATTAAAGATGGAAAAGGATGAAGCCATCGTTGTTTTCTTTTCCAATATTGCTCAAACCAGAGATCAGCTTACAACAATTGAAGTTGTTGTGGACGATGATGACCTTGTACAAACTGCAGTTGATGCACTCCCTGAGTCATGGGAAATCTTTCTCGCTTCGGTCAATGGAAGAGAAGCTCAACCTAACTTCGAGAGATTCTGGCATGATTGCTCAAAAGTAGAAATGAACACTCAACTGTAAGAGACCATGCCTTTTCAGTTAAAGCCAAGAGATGGAAGAAGTTTTCTCAGCCCAAAGGCAAAGGTAAGAAACCACAAGGTAAGCTTTCTCATTTGCATTCTCATTATCTAAAGTAAAATGCTTTAACTATAATAGGCTAGGACATTACGCAAAAGATTGCAGGAACCCTCCCTCACAACAGAGAAGGAAAGATAGGTTTCATGTCTCAGTTGCAACTGAAGAAGAAGAGCCTCCACAGGAACCTCAAAGAAGAAGAACCAGGGTTGCCACCAAAAAACAAGAACAACATCGAGAATAGTATCTCATCTCAACCCTCACTGGGCCTCCAAACACAGGACAGGCTTCAAACAGAATCTTGTAAACTATCGGGATAAGAAGTTCAATGTAAAGGTAGAACTGGGTGATGATGGCACCTATGACATCAAAGGGTTTGGTTCAACATATTTTCAGCTTCAAACAGGTAATGTATTTCATATTGGTGAATTTTTTTACGTTCTTGGATTAAAGAAAAATCACATCTCAGTTTCAGTATTAGAAAGCAAAGGGTACTCAATACCTTTCTCCAAGGGTAAGGCTCTCATGTGGCCCTCAAATGGGGATTTGAGCTCTGCCATGACTATTGGAAGTTGAAAGAATGAACTTTAAAAAATCATCGGTTAAGTTGTTCAAGCATTAGCTCTCGAGATGATAAACCGTTGCAAGCTCTGGCACAGAAGGCTTGGAAATCTCAACTACAACGCGCTCCCAGGTTTGCAAACAATAGTAACAGGTATGCCACTGTTTTCATTTGAGCATGATAATGTTTGTAGAGGTTGTGCTCTCAATAAGAATACAAAGAAAGTTTACCCTCACAGCAATAGAAAAACTAATGGCATTTTGGATCTTATTCACTCTGATCTTTGTGGACCTATGACTACTCCATCTATGAATGGTTGTCTTTACTATATCATTTTTATTGATGATTGTTCTCGTAAAACTTGGATTTATTTTTTGAATTCTAAAGATGAATCTTTCAGCAGATTTCAAGATTTTAAGAATATTGTTGAGAATCAAACAGGTAGACACATCCATGTTTTCAGAACGGACAATGGAAAAAAAATTGACTCCTATAGGTACGATGAACTCTGTCAGGCTTCAAGAATTAAGAGGGAGGTGATTGTGCCTTATAATCCCCATCAGAATGGGGTTGCAGAAAGAAAGAACAAAACAATCTATGAAATAACTAGAGCCATGATATGGTCAGAATCTACCTTTATCTCTTTTGGCCAAAGCTGCAAGCATTGCAGTCTACATTCAGAACAGGTGTCCTCATAAAGCCCTTGAAGAGAAAACTCCAGAAGAAGTCTTCACCAGTATGAAGCCTTCAGTTGATCATTTGAGAATCTTTGGCAGAACAATCTACATTCATATTCCAAAAGAAAAGAGGACTAACTTAGAGCACTCCGGAAAGAAATGAACTTTTGTGGGATACAATAAAACCTCAAAGGCATACAGAATTTATGTACCAGGTCAAAAGTTCATTGAGGTCAGTAGAGACGTGTCTTTTCATGAAGAAGCAGTTTTTCGTTGTTCCAGAGAACTTTCATATGATACAGAGGAGCAGGAAGCTCTATCTCCACAACCTTCAGATACAACTCTTTCAGATGGGCAGAAGGAGGAGACCATAGAGCCTTCAATGGATCCCTCAAGGGATCCTATCGAGTTTCCCTTAGAGAAACCTCTTGTTGAAAGGAAGCCAGCTTGGCGCCTCGAAATTCAAAGGAAGCAGAAAAGCATGCAGCACCTAAAGGCACCTTCAAAGAAAGAAAGAAAGCCTTGTATGGATTGAAGTAAGCTCCGAGAACTTGGTATGGAAGAATTGACAGTCTTCTATAAAGTCTTGGGTTCACCAAGAGTAGAATATATCTCAATCTCAGAATGTGTTTTACAGCAACCATATGTATATGCTTTGGTTCATACATGAACTGGCTAAGAGAATTTACTGCATAACAGATGTCTGATCTCGTGTGTACGAGATACATCAAAAATCCAATGATCTGTAGATATAAAGTGGGGTCTTCTGGATCTGAACCTATAACTTGATCTTGTAGTTTCTTTAGGTTATAGATCATTGGAGTTGTCATGGACTTGCAGTCCATCATGTCAAATCTGCGGAGTATATCAACTGCATATTTACCCTGTGAGAAAAAGACCTCTCTTAGTTTCTGTCAAACCTCCAAGCCCAAAAAATAGTGCATGAGCCCCAAATCTTTCATTTCAAATTCTTCAGATAGCTCAGAGATCATCCACGTATAAGACTAGGATAACTACATGATTTTGAACAATCTTTATACAAAGATTTGGATCTGCTATGATCTTGGAGAATCCAATACTTTGTAGAAAACTGTCTATTCTACCATACCAAGCTCTCGGAGCTTGTTTCAACATGTACAGGGCTTTCTTGAGTTTGCACACATGAGATATTTTATCATGTATCACGAAACCTTCCATTTGGTGAAGTTTCCAACCAAAAACTGCTGCAAGTGAAATAATAATCATGATTGAAGTATACCTGGCCACTGGAGCAAAAATCTCGCCATAGTCAATTCCTTCTTTTTTAGAGAAACCACGAGCCACAAATCTCGCCTTGTATTTCTCAATGCTGCCATCTGCTGCATGTTTTATCTTATAAAAGTCATTTTGAAGTTACTACAGATTTGCCATGAGGTCTAGGAACTATGGTCCATACATCATTCTTTAAAATATAATCATATTCTTCATTCATAGCATCTTTCCATACTTGATGTTTGGAGGCATCAACAAATGTGGAAGGTTCTCAATCAATTACAGTATTTAAATGAGCTATGAGACCGAAGTACTTATCTGGTTTCTTGCTTTCTCTGAAGGTGCCCTTCGGAGCTGAATGTTTTTCTGCTTCTTTCAATATCTTCCGACACCAGGCTGGTTTCCTTTTAGTAGGAGGTATCTCCATGGAAACTCAATAGAATCTTTTGAGGGGTTCACTGGAAATTCTGAGGTTTCCTCCCTCTGTTCATCTGAAAAATGAGAGTCTGAAGAGTCCAGTGGTGGAGCTTCCTGCTCCTCTGAATCACATGGTAGTTCTCTGGTCCAACAAAAAGTTGTTTCTTCAAGAAAAGTCACATCTCTGCTTACTTCAATGAACTTTTGGCCAGGGATATAAATCCTGTAAACTTTTGAGGTCTCATTGTATCCCACAAAAATTCATTTCTTACCAGAGGGTTCTAGATTAGTCCTTTTCTCTTTTGGAATGTGTATATAAACTGGACCTCCAAAGATTCTTAAATGATCAACTGAGGGCTTACATCCGATGAAAACTTCTTCAGGAGTTTTCGCTTCAAGGTTTTTGTGTGAACATCTATTTTGAATGTAGACTGCAGTACTGGCATCCTCAGCCCAAAGAGGTAAGTTTTGATCATGCATCATAGCCCTGGCTGCTTCACAGATAGTTTTATTCTTTCTTTCAGCAACCCCATTATGATGGGGGTTGTATGGTACAGTTAACTCCCTCTTAATTCCAAAGGCTCGAAAGAGTTCGTCGTATTTGAAGGAGTCAAATTCCTTAACGTTATCTGTTCTGAAAACTCGGATGTGTCTTCCTGTTTGATTTTCAACAAGATTCTTGAAATTTTGAAATCTGCTAAAAGATTCATCTTTGGTTTTTAAAACATTCTTGAAATAAATCCAATTTTTACGCGAACAATCATCAATAAAAATGATATAATAAATACACCCATTCATAGAGGATGCAGACATGGGCCCACAAGGGTCAAAATGAATTAAATCCAAAATTCCATTTGATTTTCTATCACTGAGGGGATAGGATTTATTTATGTTCCTACCAAGTGAACAACATTTACAAACACTATCATGTTCAACAGAAAATACTGGCATACATGTCACCATCTTTTGCAAACCTGGAAGTGCATTGTAATTTAGGTGTCCAAGTCTCATGTGCCAAAGCTCACAGGGATTGATCGTCTCATAAACTAGAGCTTGAACAACCTGACCTGAAAGTCCACTCTCCCGAGTTCCAATGGTTATCGCAGTTCTTAAATTTTCATTTGAGGACCACAAGAGGGCATTTCCTTTGGAGAAAGCTAATGAATAACCTTTATTTTCTAAAACTGGAACAGAGATTAAATTTTTCTTTAGACCAGGTACATAAAGAATTTCATCAATGTGAAAGATATTACCTGAGTGAAACCGGAAAGAGGTAGAGCCAAAACCTTTTATGTCATAGGTGTCATCATCACCTAGTTCAACCTTTGCCTTGTATTTTTTGTCTTAATATTTTGCAAGGTTTTGTTTGAAGCCTGTCATGTGTCTCGAAGCACCGTTGTGTATTAGTCAAATCTCCTCTGACTTGGTGATAGTGTCGGAAAGAGCTGAGATGATATAATATTCTTTGTGTTGTTTTTGCTCTTTGGTGGCAGCTCTGGTTTGTCTTCTTTGAGGCTCCTCTTAGGGTTTAGCCTCTTCAGTGGTAACTGAGGCATGAAATCTTCCTCTTATTTTCTGCTGAGAGGGAGGACTCCTGCAATCTTTTGCATAATGTCCTAGCTTATTGCAGTTAAAGCATTTAACTTTAGATAAATGAGGATTGAGATGAGATAACTTACCTTGGGGTTTCTTACCTTTGCCTTTTGACTTGGGGAACTTCTTCCATTTCTTGGTCTTTGTTGCAAGGGCATGATCTTTCAAAAATTGGATAGTCATTTCTGTTGTTTGGTCTTCCTTCTTCTTCTAAGCAGTCATGCCACAACCTTTCAAAATTAGGTTGGGATTCTCTTCCATTCACGAAAGCAAGAAAAATTCCCCAAGCATTAAGAAGTCCATCAAAAGTTGTTTGGACAAGGTCATCATCATCTACAGGAACTCCTATTGCAATAAGTTGATCCTTAGTTTGAGCAATTTTGGAGACGAAAGTGGCAACTGTATAATCATTTCTCATTTTCAAAGTACGTAATTGT
>WSFP011497702.1:0-14162 GCA_009831015.1 Picea engelmannii
AGTGACTGTGTGTCACTGGTTAGTAGTTGTGTGCTACTAGGAGTGGTTGTGTACCACTGGACAATAGTTGTGTACTACTATGGATAGTCACAGTTGTGTTCTATTGGATGGCATTGTAGCAGTTGTATGCTACTATTTGATTGCCATGGAGTCTACCACTAGTGTTGGAGGTGATTTCCATCTAGAGGGATAGTGAGATGATGCAGATGCATTTATATACATCATGTGAGTATAGATTAGAGATGGTGCATTGACACCATGCTAGTACGACTTAGAGATGATGTAGATGGTACTCCACATCATGTTAGATATGATCATGCTAGTACAACTTAGATATGATGCAGAGAATCATGCTAGTACAACTTATATATGATCATACAACTTAGAGATGATTTAGTGGAGAGGATGGTTCTTGGAGCCATTGAGGACAGTCAACATTTGTTGGGACAATCATTCTTCTAGGATGTGTGTCTGGATTAGAATAATGGTCCTTGTATCACTCTATTGAGTGAGTGACTTATTCAACATCAAGCCTAATTACTCAGATGGAGTATGGCCTCAAGAGATGATACAGTTGATGCTATCAAATGATACTGATAATGGTGATGTTTCTCATGATTTGATCTATGTGATCATGAGATAGCCTGTGTGTCTATGCCGATGCTACTTGTTAATACCTCCATAGCTAGGAGGGAGTGTTGATATTATGGTATCCGCGAGAGGTATTAACCTCCATGTGTAACCTCTAGCTAGAATAGAATATTCTGGAAGTAAGAGAAACCCTAAACAGATGTGTAGAAACAGTAGAAAACAAGTCGGCTCAGTAAAATAATAAATATTAAAGTATTAGATTCTAACAGGACAAGTCGTCCCAGAAAAGTGACAAGAACCACTATAAATAAGAGATGATCTAGATCATTTGTACACACACACTTCACACACACTCTCAGTCAAGTTTGGAACAAGTTTGGAGTTGCAGCTGTAAGGATGGAAGGTGGATATTCTGGGATGGTTCTTGGTCTCTCTCTAGCACCATCTAGCCTAAGATGTGCGCCCTATCCTCTAGTATCTCTTGGTGGTGTTCTTGGTGATATTTATTGGTGGTATTCTTGGTAAGTGCAACTGCAACTACAACTACTGCAACTAGAACTGTTGCACTTGAGTATTGTTCTTGTTTTGTGGCTTTGAGACTTTCTACTTGGTGAACTATCTTTGGAGAAATATGATCTCTCTTGGTTATTTGTTGGTTCTAGTGCTACTTTCGAAATCATTCTATCTATAAAAGGTTATGGTGCTTGAGGGTGGTTGCATTCCTATGGTTGGGTGACAATAGTGATAATGTCTATGGTAAAATGAGCACATCAAATATTTTAACATTGAGCCCTAGATAGAATGGGGTGAATTGGATGATTGCATGGAGTTGATTTGTGGACATTTGGCTTGCGATATTGTTCATGCAGGCAGAGTGGATCCAGTGAAGCACATAGCTTAGGAAGACTGTTGGAGTCTTGGAGGCTTGTAGGAGGAGTGTTGGGCACATCTCATGGAGCGCTCTTGCATTGGAGCTTCACTTGTGTATGATAACACCATGGATATTGACATCTGTACCCTATAACTTTTCACATGTGTGAGCCTACTTTTGTTTGTAGTAGGTTGCTTGTAAGGGTTTAGGCCCACACATTTCTTGTTGGCCTTCCTTACCTCTTGTATATATAGAGGAAGGATAGTCATTTCATGTCATATCATCACTTCATTATAGACTTGTGTTAAAGATGTGAGGAGAAGAACACACTTGTCTCTCTCCCGTTGTACATTATCTCTCTTGTCTTTGAGGCACAAGGGTTTCTTTGAGCACTTAAATTATATTTTTTACTAGGGTTAGGGTTTCATATCATGGAGACATTCGAGTTAGGCTTTTTTGGATTAAACCCTAGGTTTTACTTGTTGAGGATGAGGAGAGAGGATATGTCTTGCATAGAGCCAAGGAGGTTGGAAAGTGTTGATGTCAATTTGTGAAGAATCTTTGGTGGAGCTAGGGTTTTCTTGGTTTCCCATAGCTAAGGTTTTGGAGAGAAAAATTATTGTATTAGCCTTGGGATGAGGCTATGGTATGTACACGTGCTACATCTTTACACATATATATGAATTTTTAGCTATATTTGTCTTCATGGTTTGATAATTTCTAGCACTTGAATTTCTTGTTGATTTGACATAAGTTAAGGATGAAATTATTAATGGTTTTAACGCTAATATTGAAGATGATAGGGCATATTTACTGCTGTTAGAAAGTGCATTTAAGATTTGGTTTATGATTGATAATATTTCCCTAGAGGGTTGAAACTTGTTGACACACATTTGATATATTTTATGTTGGATTTCCTTGTTGGTTGGGGTTGAAAATGAGTTAAATATTGTTCACTATTTGTTTCTCTAAAAGTATATTTCATATCAGCCCCAAGGATGAAAATTGATAGGGTTAAGATCTAGGAAACCTCTAGGGAATAGGTGAAATTTTAGAAGTTGCATTAAATCTCGATTTCACAAAATTTCCACAAAATATACTTTATCAAGGAGATGATTGAATTGGGATAGAATGACATTAATTCATCTATAATCATTCCATATTTCTAATCCTAATGAAGGAATCCACAATAAACAAAGATCTAGTGTACTTTGCAATCACATGTTTCATTACTAGCTTCATTTCCCTCCAATTCATCCTTGTTTGTATGTTGGAGGTGTAGAGGATGTTTATTTATGGTGAGTGTTGTGCTAATATGTTTAGCTAGAAACATGAAGGGTAGGTTGTGTTGAAATATTGTAACTGTGAAGAATATTCTATTTATTATTGAGTCATTTTCTTATAGATCAATCCCCTTTTGTGGATTGATCACGTCGGGACTTATGTATGACCAAATCCCCTTTTGTGGATTGGTCAAACCCTAATTATATCATGCTAATTGAGAAGTCGGTCCCTAGGGTTAATTAAAGTGGTTTTAGCCACTAACTGGAGAAGTTGGCCTTGCCTAATGAAGATACACAACCCTAGCGCTCCTCATCTAGTATAAATAAGAGAGGATGGCGCCTCATTAGCTCACTCACTAAAGTCACTCATCTAGTTCACAAGTTTGAAGGAAGCTGCAGTTAGAAGAAGGAAGAGAGAGATGCAAATTTATCAGTCTTGGATATTCTCTAGTGTTTGGTATTTTATCTTGGCATTGTATTGGAAATCTATATTAAGGAAGTTTTTGCTGGGTTTTCTCCCCCATGAGGGTTTCCGAGGATAAAATGTTTTGTATCTTGTGTTTGTGTTTCTCTCAATGATCCTTCTTATGCTATTATTGTCTTGTAAATTGAAAAGAACTTAATAGAAACTCTAAATTTAACATGTTATCAGAGCTAAGTTGAAGAGAACACCTTTCAATGGATATTAAAAAACGTCACTGTTGCTGTACAAGAAAATTAGGGCTTTTGTTGGAAGGGAATTTCAGCCTAAAAACCATCTAGGGAAGTGCTCCCTATCCTAGAGAACTCATTGTAATCTTTAGAGTACCTTTTTAGTGGCTAGAGCCTCTAGGAAGTGAAACCCTAGTTTTGGTTGGTACCAGAAAACCAGAAAACTAGGAAACCAGAACCAGTACCAGAAGTACTAGTCCAGATTTTCGTAAGCCCAATTTCAAGCGGTAAAATTTGGATTTTCTGAAAACAGAATGCACCAGCCTACTCGATTCAGCCAATCACACTTCTTGGTAAGTTCATATTCAATTTCTGAGGAATTTCAATTTTTGGTCATTTCCCCAGCTCCAGGTCAAGATGTCTGCAAGCACCAAGCTTGTTGACAAGTTAGAAGGTGTGGAAAATTTTTGTGCTTGGAAGTATATGATTGTACTCATTCTTTAAGAGAATGACCTTGAAAAATTCATAAAGGAAAATGTATCGGAACCCAAGGAAGATGTAGCTAATGCAAAGTACAAGAAGGATATGGTTAGGGCCAAAAGAATAATTGTAGATTCTATTAAAGATCAATTTATCCCTCAAGTGGCCACTAAGAACACTCCAAAATAGATGTTTGATGCCATAACTAGAATTTATGAAGGAAAGAACATCAACCGGAATATGAATATGAGAACCCAACTCAAAAGTAAAAGGATGCAGAAAGGAGAAACAATCCATGACTAGTTCTCTAGGATTTATCAATCCAAGGAACAACTAGAATAAATTGGAGACAATATAGATGAATATGAACTCATAATGACATCTCTTAATGGTATCACAATACCTTGGGATGCCTTCATCCAAACCATCTATGCAAGAAAGGAGAAACTCCAATTTGACAGTCTTTGGGAAAGAATGTGTTCAAGAAGAAGCAAGAGTAGCTAACCGAGAAGAAATACTATTAATGGATGAAGATCAAGCCCTAGATGATCATGATAAAGGAGGAAAGAAAAAGTATCACTTCCATAAGGAGAACCACCTACATAAGGAATCTCACTCCCCAAAGAGATTCATCCACTTCCATAAAGAATCTCACCCTCCAAGGAGATTCTAGAAATTTCATAAAGGACGAAGAAGAGAAAAAAATTTCTCCTCTTATCAATGTTGTCATTGTGATAAGATGCAACATATTGCTAATAATTTCCAAGCCAGAAGAGAAGAATACAAGAAGAGAAAAAACAAGAGACATCATGCCCATGCAGTTGAATATGATGAGACACCCACGAAGATGACTAAAGAAGAGATTGAAAACTATGTTTTATTTTCTTCCCTCTCTGGATCTGTGTCACCTGAAGAGGATACTAGGCTCATAGACAGTGGTTCTTCTAAGCACATGACAGGTCAGAGAGACATTCTCTCTAGCCTTACAGAAAAGAATTTTCCCTAGAAATTTACACTCAGAGATGATTACCAGTACCCTATCAAAGGAGTGGGAGAATCCACCTACAAACTTGATTCAAGGACCCCTATGAAGATGAAGGATGTACGATATGTACCAGGTTTGAAAAATAACTTACTTTCTATCTCAACTTTAGATAAGAAAGGCTTCAAAGTTGCATTCATAGATGGTGAAGTTTTTATGTGGTCTAAAGGAAAAACCATAGAAGATGCAATTGTCATTGGAACTAAAGAATGTGACCTGTATAAGTTAAAAGGTCACTCAGATGCATCCTTGACCCACTCCACTAAGATTCCATGTGAAATTTGGCATATAAGACTAGATCACATCAACTACAAAGCCTTACCATATGTGAGAAAAGTAGTTACAGGTCTATCAGAATTCAAGGTTGATCATTAAGGTGTGTGCAAGGGATGTGCACAAGGAAAGAACATAAATAATCCTTTCCCGAAGAGCGACAATAAAATAGAAGGAGTCTTGGATCTCATCCACTCAGATGTATGTGTAAAAACTCCATCAACCTCCCTTAGTGGGTAAGGATACTATGTGTCATTTATTGATGATTATTCTCGCAAGACTTGGGTTTACTTCTTAAAATCAAAAGATGAAGGGTTTGGAAAATTTAAGGAATTCAAAGCATTTATAGAGAATCTCTCTCAAAGAAAAATCAAGATACTCAGGTCATATAATGGAGGAGAATATAGCTCAAAATAATTTTTAATATTTTGGAGAGATGCCGAGATTAAGAAAGAGCTCACCACTCCCTACAATCCTCAACAAAATAGTGTAGTAGAAATAAAGAATATAACTATAATGGAAGCAGTGAAGACTATGATTCGTGATCAAGATCTTCCAATGCACTTATGGGATGAAGCAACAAGAAAAACAATGTGTGTCCAAAATAGACTATCCTATAGTGCACTTGGATTCAAAACCCCCAAAGAAGTGTTCTCCGGAAAGAAGCCAGAAGTAATCCATATCAAGATATTTTGTTGTCCAATTTTTGTCCACATTCCGAAAGAAAGAGGAACCAAGTTGGACCCTTCAGGAAAGAAGGGAATATTTTTTGGATACTGTGAGGTCTCTAAGGCCTTTAGAATTTACATACTAGGTTACCATCACATTGAGATCAACAAAGATGTAACCTTTGATGAAGATGCAACACTCAAGGAATCTAGGAGATGCCAGCTTGAAGAAGTATATGAAGAAGAACCTGTAAGAGTTGCAGAACCAGTGAGGGAAGTTACAATTACCCCTGATGAAGAGATTCCATAAGATCATGACATGATAGAATCTCAAGAACCTCCCCAAATGACGATCTCTCACAAGAGAAATCCATCTTGGGAAAGGGAACTCATTCAATATGGAGAGAAGTATGGTTCCCCAGAAGGAACCATGAGACAAATCAAGAAACCTAAGCCATTCTCCAATTATATGGCATTGATGTGAGATATCATAGAGAAGGAGCCTACTTGCTTTGAAGAATCCATTCAAAAGAAAGAATGGGCAGATGCCATGATAGAATAATACCAATCCATTATAAAGAATGATGTATGGGAAATAGTTTCCATACCAAAGAGCAAAGATGTGGTATCTTCCAAATGGTTATACAAGATAAAACATGATGCATATGGAAGTATTGAAAAATATAAAAAAATATTTGTAGCTCGTGGATTTTCTCAAAAGGAAGGCATTGATTATGAAGAGATGTTTGCTCCTGTATCTAGATACATTTCTATCAGAACAATCATAGCTCTTGCAACCAAGATGAAGTGGAAGTTACACCAGATGGATGTGAAAATAACCTTCTTAAATGGTGTCATTGAAGAAGAAGTGTATATAGAACAACCTCAATAGTTTGAAGTTGAAGATATAAAGACTCATGTCTGCAGGTTGAAGAAGGCTCTGTATGGGTTGAAGCAAGCTCCTAGAGCTTGGTATGGAAGAATTGACAGTTTCTTGGCGAGCTTGGGATCTACCAAGAGTAAAGCTGACTCTATTCTTTACTTCAAAGTTATGAATGATGAGCCAGTTATATTGTTGTTGTATGTGTATGAATTATTCTTAATCGGAGAAGAAAATATCATCACTGATTGTAAGAAGAAGATCGCTATAGAATTTGAGATGAAATACCTAGGCCTAATGCACTATTTCTTAGGTATTGAGGTTTAGCAGAGTCCATAGAAGATCTTCCTTAACCAAGGGAAGTATGCACTTGAAATACCGAAGATGTTTGATATGTTGTAGTGTAAATCCATGAACATACCCATGGAAACAAAGTTGAAGTTCATGGTTGATACTTCGTCAGAATTGGTTGATGCTATGCTGTATAGACAGATCATTGGATCGTTGATGTATTTGAAAAACACCATGCCATATATATGTTTTGCTGTGAATACCTTGAGTCAGTATCTAGTAGAGCTTAGACATGTTCACCTTGTTGCTGCAAAACAGATGATGAGATACCTTAAGGGTACATTGGACTTTGGTCTCTGTTATAATGGAGATCATGACTTCATACTGATTAGATATACCGATTCAAATTGGGATGGAAGTGTTTCTGACAAAAAGACCACTTCAATATATTGTTTCAATCTGGGGTCAGCCATGACTTCATGGCAGAGTAGGAAGAAATATAGTCTTTCTCTTAGCACAACAGAAGTGGAATACATTGTTGCATGTTCCACCAGTTGTGAAGTTAATGGATTCATAATTTGTTGACAGATCTATTCGATCTAGAGATGGAAGCCACTTTGATTCTATGTGATAACCAAAGTTTCATAAAGATGACAGAGAACCCTGTGTTCCATGATAAGTCGAAGCACATAGAGATCCTATATCACTACATTCATGATATGGTGTAGAGGGGAGCTATAAATCTCCAATATGTTGGCACATATGAGAAGGTTGCATATGTGTTGACCAAGCCTATGTATCGTGTGAAGTTTGAGCACTTTCGAGACAAGCTTGTTGTTGTCCGAAAGGACCTCCCTCGAAAGGGGGACTAATGGTGATGATACTATAGTATCTTGACCAACAACGGGTAGCTCCGTTAGGATTTTATATCCTAGGGGACTGATCATCCCTAGGAATATCCCAAAGGTCTGGTAAGGATGGTCTATCAGAGTACCTGTGCATGTATATGTCATCTGTGGTCAGTAGTGGTAGCTCTGTTAGGATTTTATATCCTAGGGAATCCTTTGATTCTCGGGAATATCCCGAAGATCCGGTAAGGACGGTCTATCAGAGTACCACGTGGTAGCTCCATTAGGATTTTATATCCTAGGGAATCTTATGATTCCTGGGAAGATCCTTAGGATCTGTCAGAGTACCAAAAAATGTTTTTGCACCTGCCTCATTATGTTGCTATATGATGATGATGTTGTTATATCAGCCTCGTTCTGATTATGTTGATGATGTTGTTATTTGAGCCTCGTGCTGATGATGTTGTTGTTCCAGCCTCGTGTTGTTGATGATGATGCTATATCAGCCTCGTGTTGATGATGTTGTTGTTCCAGCCTCGTGTTGTTGATGATGATTCTATATCAGCCTCGTGTTGATTTTTGATGATGATGTATTGGCCTTGTGCTATTGGTGATGATGTGTTAGCCTCATGTTGTTCTTGTTGATGATGTTGTATCAATTATGTACTGATTAATGATGTTATATTAGTATTGTACTAATTGATGTTGATGCAGATAATGATGATGATGCTCCAACTCCATGATGTGAATGATGATTTTGCCAATGATGAGAAAAAAATACGATGATTTAGAGATGTGCCAGTTAATGTTCCAAGACGTTGATGATGTTACTGCCCTCTCTCTCTCTCTCTTGATGATGTTGTATTATAGAATACCCTTCTTTTTAAAGAAATATTGTAAATGTGAAGAATATTCTATTTATTATTGAGTCATTTGCTTATAGATCAATCCCCTTTTGTGGATTGATCATGTCGGGACTTATGTATGACCAAATCCCCTTTTCTGGATTGGTCAAACCCTAATTATATCATGCTAATTGAGAAGTCGTCCCCTAGGGTTAATTAAAGTGGTTTTAGCCACTAACTAGAGAAGTTGGCCCTGCCTAATGAAGAGACACAACCCTAGCGCTCCTTAGCTAGTATAAATAAGAGAGGATGGTGCCTCATTAGCTCTCTCACTAAAGTCACTCATCTAGTGTGCAAGTTTGAAGGAAGATGTATTTAGAAGAAGGAAGAGAGAGAGGCGAATTGCTCAGTCTTGGATATTCTCTAGTGTTTGGTATTTTATCTTGGCATTGTATTGGCAATCTATATTAAGGAAGTTTTTGCTGGGTTTTCTCCCCCATGAGGGCTTCCCAGGATAAAATGTTGTGTGTCTTGTGTTTGTGTTTCTCTCAGTGATCTTGCTTATGCTATTATTGTCTAGTAAATTGAAAAGAACTTAATATCAACTCTAAATTTAACAGGTTGTTGCTAAAATTTGTACTAAAGTTTTTTTGGGGAAGGAGTAGAAGAGGTTTGTAAAGTTACTAAACCTTTAGTAAAGTTTTTTCACTTGGTTGTTAGTGATAAGTACACAATGGGATACATGTATGAGGCCATGGATGGGACCAAAGAAGCTATTTGTTCTTATTAGGAGGACAAGGATGATGATGGGTATGCGACACATAATGATTTTCATTTGATTAATGAACAATTGAGAAAAATGGTCCATCATCTCATTCATGCAACATGGCTATATATAAACCTTATTTTATCTTAACTTTTGTGATTTAATTTTCATGGTAATGTTATATAAGGATTCTTTCCTTGTGTTTATAGATTCATGTCTAATTCTAAGGAACATGCAACCATATGGAAAAAAATTGAGATGTATAGGAGGGTTTTTAGATGATTTGTATTTGACATAGTATTCAAGGCAAGGAAAAATGCAATGACAAGTAAGCAATTTATAATTTAAATGATTTTGTGTTTTATTTGATTTATTTTTTCATATTTGGTAGTGGATGAAGATGTTATTTATTTATTTTATATTTTTCTTATTTGTTGTTGATGCTTGGTGGAGAAACTATGGTATAAAGATACCACATATCTATAAATTTACCATTCAGGTGTTGACTTAAATTTGTAGTACTTTGGGTTGAAAAATGAGAGTGTTACAAAAAACACACTCAAGGGAGTGCAACATGTTGGAATATCAACTCCTAAATGATAGGGTCTTTGTCTACTTCTATCCTTGGTTGTTAGTGAAGCCACTATAGAAGCCAATTGATGTGGACACCATTTGCTTGGATGACATTGACCCATTTTTTATTGGTGATGGAGATTGAAACCCCGTTAGATGTGGAGGATGAATAGGTGGCGGTACAAAATGTCCTAGAGAAATCGTTATATGAGGCGACTAAGGAGAGTAAGAGACTAACCTTAGTATCTACACCCCCGCCACTATATGTTCAACTCTGGGAAATGAACACCCTTTCCCTGTAAAAGGGGTAGAGGGAATTGATTGTATTGTACATGGACCATGATATAGATTTATAATATATTTGATGTAGTTTTGTATTATATATTCAATGTTGACTTGGAAGTTAAGGATAATCAATATACAATGTATCATTTGACATTTAATATATCTGATATATTTGTCTTCATTTTAATTTTTCTTATTTTTTTTTGTTAGTTTACATTTAAAGAAAAAAGGAATATATTTGGTCATTTTTTTTTCTCTATTTTCTTCTATTTTTGCTGATTTTTATTGAGTTTATGATCCCAATGATATTTTGTCGTTATTGTATTTGCAACATTCATATTTAGGAACCTTATCTCATGGAGGTTTGGTTTCCATCTTAATCAAATCTTACTTGGAAGATTTTTCTTACATAATGATTCACACTTCAAGTCTTTTGAACCTTGGTTCACCTAAACAATTTTGACACCATGATATGTGTGTTGAATGAGATCAAGATGGAAGTCTTTGCACTTCTACTATGGAGGCACATGATGTGCTCAAATATTTGGTGAGTTAGAACAAGATGAAAAAATAAATCTTCATCGTAAAACATGATGTAAAGATTTCCTATTAACTTAGAAAACTGAGCATACACATATCTAATCCAACATGTTTAGAATACACATTTCTAAATAAGGAAATTTCCTCAATTATTTATGAGGAAATGTTTGCCAATTTCAATGATAAATGGGGGGATTTATACTCCAATCTAAATAAGGAGATCCACATATCTTGCTAAGGAAAGTTCCTTTTTCTATTGACCAAGTGTATTGTAGTTTTCTTCTTGTATGTGATCAATACTTTGCTTCTTGTTCATTATTGTATGTGATCACTACTTTGTTTCTTTTTGTACGCTAGTATTATAGGGAGGTTGCCCACTTCATGTGGAAATGCTTTTGGATTAAGTGTTTATGAACTATAACAATTGATGATCTAGATGGGGGATTGTTGACTTGCTAAGAAGGAAGTTGTCTATGTTTTAGTGTTTAGACCAAGACATAAACAAATAAGTGCTATAATACAATTTGGTTGGGACAATTTCAATGAGATAAACCATTAGTTTCCCATCCTTGTTTAAAAATGCTTATAAAAAATTGGAAAGAATCCATTACGATTTCAAACATGTTTATTTATCTCAAGAAGTGCATGCACTAGTGCTAAGAAAATAATAGGTGTTGGAATTCCTTTCATGCTTAGGTCTTGATTTTGTTATTAATTGAGGGGATGGGCAATAGAAAAAAATTATGAATAACTTACTTTGGTGCAATAAAATGAATAAATAAGGTTTTTTAGAAAATCCATGTGTGTCAGTAACCTGGCCAAAAAGACATTGGAGTGTAATGTACTCTATACTTTGAGTGGGAAGGCTTTAAATTTTTTCTCACTAGTTTATATATGGAACCATTTATTATAAATATTCACTATTTAACAAGTCATATAACATATTGATATATATTACAAATAAGAGTAATACTTTCATTTATATCATTTTCCACCTAATTGGGTTTTATTTTTCTCCACTTGAAATATCAAGTTCACTTGTATTTTTATTTACATGCTTATATAACTTTTAGCTTATCCCCAATTTATTTAAGAAAGTTAACACTATGGGAATATTTTACGTACTCACATTAATGCATCCCCTTTTAATGGGGCTACTCCCATGTTACAAAGTTTATATGTATTGACATCATATAATATTTAGATGTAACCTCGTATATATGCCATTACTTGAAAATGGGGGGTATTACATTACCCTCCTCCATAAGAGAAACATCATCCTTGTTGTAACCTCATGCTAGTGAAACATAATTAGCAT
This sequence comes from Picea engelmannii, assembly GCA_009831015.1. Lineage (NCBI taxonomy): Eukaryota > Viridiplantae > Streptophyta > Pinopsida > Pinales > Pinaceae > Picea > Picea engelmannii. Next base: position 12,206 of record WSFP011497702.1, read on the forward strand.
TGGTCCTTTCTTGCTTGGAATTTGAGTAGTTGTAGTATTCTTTCATAACCACCAATAGAAGTAGCAACAATTTATGAATTGATTTAGTGGTATAGTTATTTCATTATCTTCGACACCAATACTCCTAGTGGATACTCCTGGGTCAAGGTGGGACTTCTTGTTATGTTTTCATCATGTTGTCCTTGTTCTAGTTGATACATGGTATGTGTCACATTGCATCACATGACATGGCATGTGTCACATTACATCACCTGACATGGTATGTGTCACATTGCATCACCTTTCTAATAGAGGGATGTATTTGCAAGCAATATCATAACAATCTAAAGGAATACTATCCAATTTAGAAAAAAATTGTTTATGGATGGAAGAATTGTTGTACCCATCCCCCTCTATATCCTTATTGAGGGAGAGGGGTAATTTTTTGTTCTTTTTCCTCTTTTGGATATCTTAGGATCCCTTATTACAATTTTGTTGGCAAATGTTTAACAGGTAGCGCATGCTTGTCATTGATGACAAGTACAACAATGAAGATGGCATGAGTATAGGAAGAATGTAATAGACGGGCACCAGAAGAATTTTAGGAAGACACTGCAGAGCAAGCCCGATAAGTTCAGAAGAGATAGTGCAGAGGATTGTTGGCAGGTTATTATCAGGCAAAGTAAGCTTGTCATTGATGGAAAGATCAGAGTATGCAGCGAAGGCAAAACAAGGACAAAGTACGCTCCGGAGGAGAAGCGCCAGTGATCGCTGGATCTCATCCAGAATTCTCGATGGCCGTCAGATCTGAATGAAGAAAAAAGGAGTGCGCAGATCTAGAGGATAGATCTCAGGCGTTAGATCTGAGCACAGGATCCAACCACCGTTGGATCGAGGAAAACCTGCACGATCTTTAAAAATGAAAGGAGTAGAGGGCTCACAAATCCCGAAAGCAGGAGGACCGTCCTTCTCAGGGGGTTATGTGGACCGTTGATCCGACTCCCTGTCGGAGTTTTGGGAATCGAGAGTTGGAGATGTCAAAGAATATTGACATCAAGAATCCCAAAATCGCGATGTGTGAAATCCCGACTGAATCTGAACCGTCAGATCAAGATGTGATCTGGACCGTTGATCTGACTCCCTGTCGAAGTTTTGAGGATCGAGAGTTGGAAATGTCAAAGAATATTGACATCAAGAATCCCGAAATCGCGATATGTGAAATCCCAACTGAATCTGAACCGTCAGATCAAGATGTGATCTAGACCGTCGACCCGACTCACGTCAGCAGACCACGTCAGCTAGGAACACGTGGCACAACCAGGTAATGACAAGTATCAGACCGATTCAACATGTGAAGCACATGTAAGTCACGAATCAGGGTGACACGTGGCAGTTATTTAACACATGTGACGTCAGCAGACTTACACCATGACGAATTTTCGAGGATCGCGTGTTGGAGATGTCAAAGAAACAATGCAACAGGAATCCCGATTTCACGATATGCAAAATCGTGACTTAAATCGTAGCCGTTGAATCAAGTTTTGATCTGGACCGTTGATTCCAGTCAATGGAGAGGCATCGGGGATCGAGAGTTGGACATGTCAAAGATTATTGACATCAGGAATTCCGATATCGCGATATGTGAAATCACGATGCAATCTGAGCCGTCAGATCAAGCTTTGATCTGGACCGTTGATTCCAGTCAATGAAGAGGCATCGGGGATTGAGAGTTGGACATGTCAAAGATTATTGACATCAGGAATCCCGATATCGCGATATATGAAATAGCGATGTAATCTGAACCATCAGATCAAGTGTTGATCGGAGGGCTACTAATGCACGACACAGTGAAACTACCAGAAACCATTGATGGCATCTGCTAGAGAATTCGAAGAGACCCCTGTGTGATCGCCAGAGGAGAAGAAGAGTCTCCAAGCTTCGTCCAAGTAAAGGAAGACTATTCTTAGAAGGGATTGAC
>WSFP011497716.1:0-14161 GCA_009831015.1 Picea engelmannii
GGACTTTCAATGTCAAGAAAATGAGTCATCGAAAAACCCCGATCGCCGAAACTGCGATATATTAATTAAGTTAATCATTTCATTATTTTAATTAATCCAGATTATCTTTTCGGAGTTTTATTAATCAAGAGCTTCGGAAATCGGGAAATCGGGGATCGGGAGATCGGGACTTCTGATGATGTGAAAACTTCTATTCGCGGAATCGCGAATGGCGATTTCCCGATATAATTAACTACTCTTAATTATGCTTAGCAGTAATTAGCTTATTGTCAAACCTCCATTAGGAATTGATTATGATCGGGGATCGGGAAATCGGAGAAAACGATGTTAAGTTTACTTGTTCATTCAAAACCGCGAAACGTGATTTCCCGATATGATTAGTTCAACGTTTAAAACTGATTTTTAAATGAGATTTAAGAAAACAGTGAATTAATAGAAGATTAGCGTATCGGGCAATCGGGGATCGGGGTTTCGTTGTTTGATTTGGATTGAAATTTGTTATTTCAAAACGGCGAATTCCGATATCCCGATATGGGCTTGATCTTTCTTAAGTTTTATCATTAGGGTTCGTTTGGGATGTCATTTGAAAAAGTATTTGGAGCAGTCATTAATTTTTAATTTCAACCATTCTTTTCCAAGAATAAAACCGCAAAGGCATTTCGAATTCATTTAGAGGTGAAAAACTCTATTTTATAGAAATTTTACTAAGGCAAAGACTCCTAGGATGCCCAAAATTTTTTATCCTTAAGGTGAAAAATTAAGTTTAGTTTCAACATCGTCTATGGTTCATGATTTTTCCACAAACTACTCCTATTGTGACATACCCAGCCACCCAGGCTGGGCTACACAACGCAATATTAACTTCTATCGCTTTAATACCAAAATGTAATGTCCCCGTTACCTATCAAAATGCTTCTGATACCATACTGTAACATTACCCAGCTTACTACCAAACAATGCTACTCCAAAATCCAGTGCGCAGATTCTACTCTATAACAATAGTCTACACAATATTACTTAAAGTAACGCGCTCAACTCCATCCTGAGTCACACCACACAAACTCTCCTCTTTTTACACAACTTAAAATAGCGGAAGTAACACAACAACTACGCGCATAAGAAAACTGAGCACACAAAACTATTGTGCATGTAATCCATTATGAACATGTGACCTCTTCTACACGTGCAACTATTTTGGTGTCACACACTGATTCTTTTCTCCTTGTGCATGCAGATTACTTCCTTGTGTGCGTAAACTGCTTCCCTGTGCCCACAAGTAAATCTAGCCTCTTATGCAAACTGAGTATTCTCTGTGCGCACAACCATTAAAACCTCTCCTTGAAGACTCATAACTAAAATCATAAGATTAACTTAACAAAAAAACTAACAATAATTGTCCTACTCATGCACGACTATAATTACTGACTAATAGTACCACACATACATGTGCAAACAACATTATACATATAATAACCTTTACTTATATGCAACAACATACAAGAATTGAACCCATGTTAAACACAATTAATCAAGCACACAATAAATGAGACAAGCACATAAAAACACTTATCTTTTATGAAAGTCACAAACTGTGCGTAGAACTCAGACGTTCCTCCCAACCATAGACTTTGTTTCTCTAAATATTTCAACAACAGGTCACCCCCCAGCTGGGGCTTAACTCCACCAGGGAAAAAGGGTTCCTAATGCCAAACTAAGGTCTGATAATCAACAAAATTGCTCAGTCCAAGGTGCCCATTGTTGCATCTAGACTATAGTCTCTCATTCCCCATGCACCTGTCACACCCAAGGAAGTGTGCCCCTTCTCTACTCAACACTCCCTGGGCTACCCCACTTCCCTTCCAGGGTTCCAACAACATGCCAGACAGTAAGTCTCATAGCCCTGCAACTTATTCCCATCACACTAGGGAACAATTCTCAACAAAACTCTTACATGGAGAGAATGCTCACGGACTTGACAACCTGCCTCTTCAACAACAAATCTATCACCTAGAGAGATTTCTCATGATCCTGACAACCTGCCTCTTCAACAACAAAACTTTGGTTATAATATAGAAAACACTTACAAGCTTTTCTCTGCAGATAAGGTAATAGTCAAATTTTCCAGATGGTTAGACCCCTTTCCGCACATGAGAATCATTTCCCCAAAATGAGTTATCCCCTAAATACACTAAGGCCAACAATATATATTGCATGCCTTAAAATCGACACTTGTCACCTTCAAAAGTAGCTTGAGCCACTTGGTGACTCGTTCCCATCCCCGAGAACTTAGGATAAATAAATATCCATAACTTACACTTTTCAGAAATATTGATAAAATATTCCCTAGGACTTCAGTCCTCCCCCTTTTTCCCTTTTCATTTGGAGTCAGCCCCCCGTCTCTTTTCGTCTGATTTGTCTATGTGCGCAATGATGTAATAATAATAATACTTGAATATGATTACACTTTACAAGGATATGTGCATTGGCTTATTTGTGTCCCGACTCACTAGCCTCATAATCACACATGTTCTATGGCCTCAATACATATTCAGCTATATATATATATATATAACTCGGCTCAATGCACACTCCCAAGTCATCCCCATGCACTTACCCAAGTGAGTGCAACACCGTGAAATGTGCACACCCTTTCTTTGATAACAATTACCCACGCATTACTTAGGTGCGCACAACACCAAAACTTAATGTCAACAGTTCACCATCCTATATGTACATTTACATTTACAATTGGTACTATCATCTCACCAACCTATATGTACAATTACAAAGGGTTCAGATTAGGGACATTACATTCCCCTCCCCCTTATTTATTCATTGTCCTTAGTGTATTATATACACATGTACATACAAAACTTCAAAAATCTTCAAAAAGATGTAGATACTCTGCCTGCATAGCATCCTCGCGCTCCTAAGTTGCATCCTTGGGACCGTACCAGGTCCATTGGACCTTTACTAGCTCCATGGATCTATTATGGAGTTGTTTGATTTTTCGATCCAATATGCAAACTGATCACACTCGAAAATTGCCTTCTGGCTCCACCTGAATCACATTCCAATCAATAATATGATTAGCATCAGGTATGTACTTTTTAAGCAATGACATGTCTAAAAAATTATGAATACACAAGGATGTGGGTAATGCAAGCATATATGCAACAAGACCAATCCTCTCTAGGATTTTCAAATGGTCCACAGTAGCACGCTGCCAACTTAGAACAATTTCCCAACTTTAGGGAACTACATCTGGATTTCACTTTTAAGAACACATGGTCGCCCACTTTAAACTATTTGTGGGTTATGCCTTTATCTGCGAATCTTTTCTACCTGTCTTGGGCTACCTTTAAATTCTGCCTTATCTTTACCATCTGCTCGTCCATTTCCCAGAGCAGATCTAGCCCAACCACTGCGTGGTCTATTGGGTTATCCCAACTCACTGGCATGTTGCACTTTCTACCATAAAGTGCTTCAAATGGACTCATCTTTAAAGATGATTGATACCCATTGTTGTAAGTAAACTCTACCAAGTGAAGGTAGTCTTCCCATTTTGATGATTTATCCATGACATACATCCTCAACATGTCTTCAATCACTCGATTTAGCCTCTTTGTTTGTCCATCTATCTCAAGGTGATATGTTGTGCTAAAGTTCATATTTGTTCCAAATCCTTTGAATATCCCTTTCCAAAAGTTTGAGGTGAACTTGGAATCCTTTTCAAACACAATTGTCTTCGGTACACCATGTGGATTAGCAATTTCTCACGTGTATATTTCAACAATATTGGTTGCCTTGTGCGTTGACTTCACTGGAATAAAATGGGTAGCTTTAGTAAGCTTGTCCACCACTACCATAATAGAATCATGTTGCTTAACATTCCTAGGTAGCTTAGTAATGAAATCCATGGACACAACTTCCCACTTCCACTCATGAATGGGCAAAGGCTGTAGAAAACCAACTGGATGTTTGTGCTCAACGTTGATCTTTTGACAATCAAGGCATCTAGCAATAAAATTAGCAACCTCCTTTTTCATACTTGGCTAATAGTATTGTTTTTTTAGTACGAAAATTGTATTTTGGTAACCTGGGTGTCCTGCATAAGGAACCTTATGGATCTTTGATAATATCATACTTTTCAACTCTTGATCATTTGACACATAGACTCTGCACCTATACATAAGGATTCCATCCTCCTTTAGCTCATAACCTTCAAATTTCTGTTGCAACATAACTTGTTGTAAATTCACCTTTATGTCCTTATAGCGTCGATCTTATTTGGAAACCTCTAAAATTTTGTCACACAAATCTGATTTGTACATGATAATGGTTCTAGCATGCATCTGATGTACCCTCCTACTAAGTGCGTTAACCACCTTGTTCTATTTTCCTTTGATATGTTTTATGTCAAAGTCATACTCACTAAGGAATTCTAACCACCTTCTTTGTCTGGCATTTAAACTTGGTCGTCCAAACAGATACTTCATACCACTATGGTTTGTTCTCAACTCAAATCTTTTACCCGTGAGATAGTGCCACCACATATTCAAGGCATGCACTATGGCTGCTAATTCTAATTCATGAGTAGCATAAATCCTTTCATGTTGTTTTAACTTTCTTGATTTGTAGCACACCACATACCCATTCCGACTAAGGATGCCATCGAGCCCTTCCTTGCATGCATCCATGCACACAACAAAGTCTTCATCCAAATCAACAATTCTCAAAATCGGCGCACTTGTCAACAAACTCTTCAAGTGTTGAAAACTCCTTACAAAATTCAGAGTCCATTCAAATCATGTACCTTTATTTTGCAAGGTTGTAATTGCATGCACAATTTTTGAGAATCCTTCAATAAACCTTCTATAATAACATGCAAGTCCCATAAAGGACCTCACCTCTATGACATTTCTTGGTGTCGACCATTCCTCAATGGATTTTATCTTTTTCAGATCCACAACTATTGTTGACAGAAAAATTAGTAAATGTGAACATAGACCAATCTCCCTAGCCTAGGAACCCAAAGTTAGAACAAAACAACACTGAACATATTACTTTCCTTGGATTCATACAAATGAAACACTGATAAGTAAGGACTCATACCTTTTTACTGACAATTGTCCTCGCTAATTGTAGCTCCTAGCTTGATTTAGAGGCTTTTGAATGGAAACCTACATAAGAAAACAAGCTAACCGGTGAAAGCAACAATAGTACCTCGATAAATCTATACAAATGACCAAGGAGAAATGTAATAAAGACAATTTTCAATGAATAATCTTTATAGGGAAGAAAATATGTTATTGTATTAATAATATTGGAAGAGTTACAACTAGTGCCTTGGTGTTGTGAGGCTCTTTCCAACTGTTCATTGCTCCAATACCCACATTGCTTCCATAAGTTTCATCACCATCAATTGAATACTTTGACACAATAATCTCTCAAGGCCAAAGGACAATCTTTTAATCATGAATCGGAAGCTAAAGCTATTAACCATTATTCACTACTAGTTATTCTCCATTAGCTATTAACCTCATTCTCATGAGAGAAGTATCCTTTTATAAATTGAAGAGGAGGTTAGGATGAGAGGTTATGACCTCCCCAAATCAGGAGTACGGGTGAGATCCAAACCGATCGGAGGGCACCTCATATCTGAAGCTTCTCTTCTAGAAACTTCACGAATTTCTTCTTTTTTCTTCCTTTCAAATAGTGTCACACCTTGTAAATTAGCAACATGAGACATTGTTGCAGGATGCATTGATAAAATATGTGACACTTAAGAGTGTCACATGGTGCAGTGGTGCAGCAGGTGACACTTTCATAAATTACTACTTCTTTAAGGGAAAGGCCTTTCTTCAATAGTAATGGATTTTAAGCTTTGGATGATGGAAAGTAGGTGAACATTATCAATTGCGACAAAATAATGTGTAACAACTATTCCTTCCTTGGAAATGATATGACCCAAATAATGAATATGTCGTTGGTAGAATGAAAACTTGCTCAAATTTGCATAAAGTTGATGCTCCCTCAACACTTGCAGTAACATCCTCAAGTGTTGCTCATGCTCTTCCTCAAACTTTGAGTAAATAAGTTTGTCATCCAAAAATACAATGACAAACTTATCTAAGTACTCTCTAAAAAATCCATTCATCAAACAGAGGAAGACAATTGTTGCATTTGACAACCCAAATGGCACCACTGTGAACTTGTAATGTATGTACCTCATTCTGAAGGTAGTCTTGCCAATGTCTTCTTCTTTAATTCTCACTTGGTGATATCCATAGCTGAGATCAATCTTTAAAAATATCTGCACACCTCTCAATTGATCAAGGAGGTCATCTATCCTTGAAAAAGGATACTTGTTCTTTACTATTACTTTGTCTAACTGCTTGGAGTCGATACAAAGTCTCAACATACCATCCTTCTTCTTCACGAACAATTCAGGGGCACCCCAAGGTGACACACTTGGGTGTATATGCCCCTTCTTTAGAAGCTCTTCAAGTTGCATATGCAACTCCTTCAGCTCTGGTGTACTCATCATATAAGGAGTCTCGGATACGGGTGTTGCTCCAGGCATTGGGTTTATAGAGAAATCAATATTTTTTTTCGGTGGCAACCTCGATATAACTTTAAAGACATCCTCAAACTCTTTCAGTATTGCAGAGTCTTTAACATTTGGCACTTTATCCTTAGGTTCCTCTTCCATGTGCGTTACAAATACTTGACATCCTTTCCTGTAACTTTTCTTCAATTGCAAGGCTAAAACTTCTCTAATAGTTACAACTCTTGGAATGCCTTGAACTATTCTTAAGCTCCCTTCCTCATCCAAGCAAGTAAATACCTTATTGTAACAATCTAGAATGACATGATGATGTTCCAACCAAACCATATCAATGAGGCAATCATACGAGCCCAAAGGTATGATATTCAAATCAACATTTGTTCCCAGTCCATTCATTTCCATTGGACATTCCTTAACCATCTCATTAATTTTCCTTTTTGCTCCTGTAGCTAACTGCACCAACCAAGGTTTTCCAAGCTTGCTTCTTGGCGATTGGAATATTTCCACCATATTAGTATCTAGATAACTATGACAAGCTCCTATATCAATTAAAATAGTAATGGTTTGGTCATTAATCTTACCTTCCACTTCAATCATGTGTGACTAAAACTCGGCTTGCTTGTTATCCAGGGCTGCGTAAATCCTTGGTACATTTATGCCCATGTCTTCAACTGTAGCAACTTGTTGTACATTGTATGCAGTCCTCACTTTATCACCTCTTTGAGGGAAATCTCTATGCATGTGATCTCCGCCAGAACCCCAACATTAAATAAGTTGTTGCCTTGGCTTTTGCCCCACTATCTATGTCATTCTGGGCTCCTTGATTGTTGGTTTTCCTTGCGTAGTATTTCTAAAAAATGGTGGCTTAACCCCCTTCTTCCTTCGTTACACCTTGTTTTTCATCTTGTCTTCCCAAGCTTTTGGAAAGTCGGTCTTCCCCTTTGCTGATCATAAAGAAACTTAGCACACCTTATGGTTTCCTCCAATATCTGGGGGTCATTATATTGTATCTTGTCACTAATAAATGAGGGTAGCCCACCCAGGTACCTTTAAATTTTAACTTGCTCATCCTTGATGAATGCGGCATATTTCAAGAGCTCTAAGCATCTTCTTCCATACTCATCTATTGTCATACTTCCAAGCTTGAGTTCAAATAACTCCTTCATTTTCTTGTCACAGTAACGCTTGGTTAAGTATTTCCTTTGAAAATACCTCTTGAACTACCTCCAAGTAACCTTCTTCTCATCAATGTGTTGCACTTGCACGAACTGATCCCACTACAATGATGTTTTTCCCTTTAACTGATAGATGACAATTCTCCCTTCTGCCCGTGTAGAATAATTATGCAACTAGAAGTACTTCCTCGTATCCAGTAGCCAAGTCTCGGCATCTTCATCCTTCTTGTGCTCATCGTCAAAGGCAGGAGTCTTGATCTTATTTATTTCTCCTTGTAGCTCGTCCACCCCAGTCCTTCTCTTATGATTTCTTATAGTACATGGACTTGAGCTACTGCGCACTTTCCTAAATGAATGCTTTAGTGAGTGACGGTGATGTCTATCAACACTTCTTGCTCCTCTTATTTTCTCATCATGAAACATGTGACTTCTTGACATACTCGATGCCGTCTCCTTATCCATTTTCTTTTCCATTCTATCCAAGCTTTGCATCAATTTGACATTGAAGTCATCTTGTTGCTCCTTGGATGTCATAAGCCTCTCATTATCATCTTTAAAGATTTGGACATCTTTTTGCAGACCCTTTATGGTTTCTACCAAGTTTATGCGCTCTTCCTTAGATTATATACCATCAACACCCAATCCGACATACAGATCTCTGAATTCATCATCATGGCTAAAATCTCTATGCACTCCTTCCATGTTTTTTGACTTTCTGCATTGATTATGTCCTGCTCTAATTGCTGGTAATTCTGCAAAATTTGTAGGCAACAAGATTTGTTAGCTGAATTCATGAGACAACTTCATGAAAAGTCTGCACCATTTTGTCAGAATCCTTCCTTATGAATCACGTGCATGCACTGGTATTCAACACATGCCAATGTGCGATGTCAATATTCAACATATACACCATGTATCAGTATTGTGCATGCACCAGTATTTTACTCTGCGCAACCCCAATCTTTAGTGCACACACTTGTGCACCATTGTTTACAATGCAGTTCCAGTGCTGCATCCCACAATGTCCAAAATTTAGTGCACACACTTACACATTTTTATTTTAGGTGCACCATGGTCGCACTCTAATTCCAAATTCGGTCACTTATTAGTCCAAAATTTGCCTCAAATAACAACTCGACCCATGCAGGCTCAGTGTTGAAATCGTAGCTCTGATACTAAACTGTAACGTCGCCAGCCACCTAGGCTAGGCCATGCCACACAATCTCAACTTTTGTCACTCTGATAGCAAAATTTAATGTCCCCATTACCTATCAAACTTCTTTTGATACCATACTATAACATTACACAACTTACTACCGAACAATGCTACTCCAAAATTCAGTGCACAGATTCTACTCTATAACATTAGTCTGCATAGTATTACTTGAAGTAACGCGCTCAACTCCAAGTTGAGTCATGCCACACAAACTTTCCTCTTTTTACATAACTTAAAACAACGGAAGTAACACAACAACTGTGCGCATAAGCAAAGTGAGCACACAACACTATTGTGCGCATAAGCAGAGTGAGCACACAACACTATTGTGCGCATAATCCATTCTGAACATGTGACCTCTTCTGTGCGCACAACTATTTTGGTATCACACGCCAATATTGTTCTCCTTGTGCACGCAGACTACTTCCCTGTGTGTACAAGTAAATCTAGTCTCTTGTGCACACAGGTTATTCTTTCCGTGCACAACCATTCAAACCTCTCCTCGAAGACTCATAACCAAAATCGTAAGATTAACTTACCATGAAAACTAAAAATTATTGTCATACTCATGTACGACTATAATTACTGACTAACAACACCACACATACATGTGCAAGCAACATTATACATATAACATCAATTACTTATATGCAACAACATACAAGAATTAAACCCATGTTAAACATAGTTATTCAAGCACACAATAAATGAGACAAGCACATAAAAACACTTATCTTTTATGAAAGTCACCAACTGCGCACAGAACTCAGACGTTCCTCCTAGCCAAAGACTTTGTTGCTCTTAAGCTTTCAGCAACAGGTCACCCCCGAGATGGGGCTTAACTCCACCAGGGAAAAAGGGTTCCTAATGCCAAGCTAAGGTTTGATAATCAACATAATTGCTTAGTCCAAGGTGCCCATTGTTTCATCTAGCCTACAGTCTCTCATTCCCCACACACTTGTCACACCCAAGGAAGTGTGCCTCTTCTCTATTGAATAGTCCCTCGACCGCCCTACTTCCCTTCCAGGGTTCCAACAACAGGTCGAAATTGAAGTCTCAAAGCCCTGCAACTAATGTCCAGTGCACCAGAGAACAATTCGCAACAAAACTCTCACATGGAAATAATGCTCACGAGCCTGACAACCCACCTCTTCAACAACAAATCTCTCACCTAGAGAGATTTCTCATGAGCCTGACAACCCACCTCTTCAACAACAAATATCTCACCTAGAGAGATTGCTCATGAGCCTGACAACCCACCTCTTCAAGAACAAAACTATGGTTACAATACAAAAAACACTTACAAGTTTTTCTTTGTAGATAAGGTAATAGTCAAATTTTCTAGATGGTCGGACCCCTTTCTGCACATGAGAATCATTTCCCCAAAATGAGTTCTCCCCCAAATTCACATATTTTGCATGCCTCAAAATCAACACTTGTCACCTTCAAAAGTAGCTTTAGCCACTTGGTGACTCGTTCCCATCCCCGAGAACTTAGGATAAATAAATATCAATAACTTACACTTTTTCAGAAATATTAATAAAATATACCCTAGGACTTAAGTCCCGCCCCCCCTTCTCCCCTTTTCGATCAAGTTATCCCCCCATCTCTTTTCATCTCATATGTATGTGTGTAGCGATGTATTAATATTAATACTTGAAAATGATTATACTTTACAAGGATAAACACACTGGCCTATCTTCATCCCAACTCACCAGCCTCGTAATCACACAGGCCCTCGCCCTCTGGCCTCAATACATATTCATCCATATATATATAACTCGATTTGATACACACTCCCAAGTCATCCCCACACACTTACCCAAGTGCGCGCAACACTGTGAAATGTGCGCACCCTTTATTTGATAACAATTCCTTACGCAATACTCAGGTGCGCGCAACACCAAAACTTAGTGCCAACGACTCACCAACCTATATGTACATTTACATTTACAATTGGTACCATCGACTCACCAACCTATATGTACAATTACAAAGGTTTTGGATTAGAGACATTACACTTGTGTCCCAAACTGACTTTTGAGCAAGGAGTTATGCCATCTAGAAGCAAATTGGTATCTAAATTATACCATGTATTGTTTCAGTCGTAACTTCCTCATACTAACTTTGTTTTGCGCTCATAATATATTGTTGGAAATATCTTGCCGAGTTCATTCTAGCAACAAGTTTATGACCTTAAAAATCTGAAAATTCTCATAGAAAATTGACTAATTTATTGTTGTAATAATCTTTGAATCCGAGTTGTTGATCTCAAAATTGGGATTAATCTCAATCATCGATCCACTAAACTTGGCCAAGCTCGGGGATGAATCTCAACTGTTGATCTCCCCAAATCAAAAAGCGATCTGGATCATCCATTCTCTAACATCTAAAACTCCATCGACGATTGACGATCGATGACTTTCCTTAGCAAACCAAACTTGTTCACAAATTTCACCAAACCCTGATCACTCCATCGACAATCGACAATTTCTTCGATGAATCAAACTTGTTCGTGATTTTTGTCGAACCCTGATCATCGATGATTGACAATTTCATTAGCGAACTAAACTTGTTCATGTATTTTGACAAACCCTGATCATCAACAATTGATGATTTCTTGGATGAGGTGGCATGACACGTGGATGTTGTCGTGGCATGACACGTGGGTGTTGATATGGCATGACACATGGATGTTGATGTGGCATGACACATCATCCTCCTCTTCCCCTTCATCGATGATCGACAAATTTCTTTTGGACGAACCAAACACTTCATCAATTTTGTCAACTTGACCATCAATAATCGACGAGTTCTCTTGGTTGAACAAAACACTTTGTCCATTTTTCTGACCTGACCATCATCGATCAACAATTTCCTTTGGTGAACTAAATTCACTCATGAATTTTGTCGAACTTTAATACTTATAATTTTTCGACAAAACTCTAGGAAAAATCTAGGCCATCGATCTCCCTGTCAAAATGATGTTGACCATTGATTCACCATACCTCTCCCAACTCTGCTAATGAGTCTCGAACGTCGATTTTCTCTATTCTACCAACTCCGAAAGCAAATCTCGACCATTGGTTTTCTCCATTTTACCAATTCTAAAAACTTATAATATTTTTTATCAATCTAGGATGAATCTGGGTCATTGATCTCAAAATCAAATGTCGTCTTAGCCGTCAATCCATCAAACTCTCCCAACTTCTTCAGCCACCAATAAAACATAAATTTTGACATGAATTCTCTTAGAAATCTGGGGATTTCACTTCGGTTTCACCATTTTCCCCAAATTTGTCACAAGTGAAATTCTGCAACAACGAATTTCTACTAAATTCATAATGGTTCTTGGCCCATATGGGTCTAGTGTTGAACTTGTTGGATTACTGAGAGGGGGGGTGAATCAATAATAGCGTAATTATAATCTTTTTTTTTCAAATGTTATATCAATGTAGAATTATTATCCAATAATGAGCAGTAAGAAATAAACAATCACACACATACACAGTACACCAATGTTTTACGTGGAAACCCAAATCGGGAGAAAACCATGGAATGCTTTTTCTTATATGTCTTGAAGAATTACATTCATTGGAAGCACCAACTTCCTTTGTTTTCCAGCTGCAACTGGAAGGAGGCTCCAAACCCCTAGTTTCTCAGGCTACAACCCGAGGGAAGCTCCAACTCCCCAATTCTTTGGCTACAACCCCCAATGTTCTTCGGCTACAACCGGAAGTTGGCTACAACCACCTGTCCTTGCCTCGTCCTGCCACCCTGAAGTAGAAGTAGAATGATGGAACCACTATCACACTATCATTGTGAGATATACCACTGTAAACCTGTACCAATAAATCTAAACCATGCATCAACATGTACCTCAACTTGTAATCAACCTTTACCATAAACAAGTGCATCAACCATGCACCAACCTGTAATCAACCTATACCATAAACAAGTGCATCCAACCATGTACCAAGTATGTACCAATCATGTGTCAAGTACTCATCAACTATGACTCATCAATATGTACCAACATCATCAACTATACACCTCATGTATATGTGCCAACTCATCAACTACTTGTCTCAACCATGTACTCAACATGTACCACAACCAAAAGCCCTCATCAATTTCATCATCCAAATCTGATATGTAGCTCTATAATAGACCTGTTGTATATGATCACATTCCTGCAAACCTTCCTTAACTTTAAAAACAAGAGACTAGAATTTTCATCAAACTTTTCTTTAGTCTCACATGCCTAGTTTTGGATTAGTCAACAACCCTAACTTGAAATAATCATAACTTTGAACCTGTAATGTATAAAGATATGAAACTGATACACAATGTTATTCAGTGTGTTTTATACAATTCCTCCAAGTGTCACTACTTGGAACCTCTCAGAAAAGGAGTTATAGCAAAAATGGCATACCTTGTTGAATTCTAGTTTATTCTAGAGAGCGACCTTGTAGAGAATGTCCCGCACAAACTGTTTGATGAATTGATCTGAACCTATTACAGAGAATACTATAGAGTTTCCCCTAACCAACACATTTGGTCTCACTGAATTTGGATCTATTATGAAGAAGTTATGACGTTTTTACCCGAAACACCTAATTTTGACTAGTTTCAGGACTGGCCACAAACCCTATTTTCCACGGAGTGTAACTCCAAAAATACAACGACCCACAAGCTTAATTTTTTACCATAGATACTTGGATATGTTTTCTCACTTGCATAGAAATTTCACAGTCTAAATCATTATAGAAAAAAATTTATAGCGAAAATGGTGAGATGACCTGTAAATAACATACCCTAGAAAGCACCATCAAAAGAATTTATCCTTCCTTGCATTTCGCCCTTCTTTTCTTCACCTTCACTCAGAATTCTAGTTTAGATATCCTTGGTTACCTAAAACAAATATAGATATTCAATATGCTCAAGTGTGATTCAAATGAGAGAGCCTTGCCTCTTATTTATACTCTCCAAGTAGCTTCCTTAAAAACATCTTCTAGGTCACTTAGCCCACTTTCCTTATTTTACGGTTGGGTCCTAATTTCTCCATTAAATTTATTATTGAAGTAATTTATTTTGTATTCACTTTGAATTATAATACACTCATCACTTCACTTTATTATTTACCTTTTAAAATCTCTTAAACCACTTTGATTACTTTGACCTTTTGGGGCTTCTAGA
>WSFP011497719.1:0-14161 GCA_009831015.1 Picea engelmannii
AAGAAAAAACATGTTAATACAAAGTACCATTACCTTCAAACTCTCGTCATCAAGGAAATCATCAAGCCAACTTATTTTCCAACAGAGGATAAAATGGATAACATCTTCACTAAATCTCTTGGAAGGATTAAATTCACTAAGTTCATAACTGAGCTTGGTATTCTCTCCAAATAAATTTTGGATCAAAGGGGGAATTGTTAGAAAATATGATCCAAAATAGTTAACTTAGGAATTTAGTGAATAAAACATTAATGTAAAAGGACACCGACTCACTCATGTGATTATGTGAGGTTTCCAAGTTAGTTTTAGATAACGGTTTTTTTTGTTATTATTTTTGGGATATTTAAACCCATTTTCTATTCTACATGAGGTGGATTTTTTTCCCTTAGCCCTCATGTTTTACTTCTATAATATTTTTCCTTCATTGATAAAAGTTATTTGTATAAGGACACTTTGTCAATATGAACTATCATTAGGATTCCAAGCGGCCTCTTGGGAGATGAATCCAAATGTCAATCAATTGTATTTATTCATGTATCATATCAATGAATAACAGCAACTCACACTTATCTCCATTTCATGTGTTTCAACAATAGGGGTGAAGTAAACAACATTGTGAAGGCATTGAAAATTCATATTGGTGTCTCCACTTTCTTTTTATGAGGTATAAATATATGTGTTTGTAGATTTCAAGTTCAAATTTGTATATTTATAAGTGAGGAGTCATGGTAATAGCTCCATGGTTGGCTGAATTTTATGCTTTGTTTGATTTCTTGAACAATCTGAGATTTCCAAATGAAGGTTATAATCTAGATTTGTTGGATCACATTGAGTTATTTCATGGGTATGATGATTCAATTATGTTACATGTTGCATCCTTCAATGAATTTATGTTATATTTTCATATTTTTCATTAGAGTGTTAATATGATTCCTTTTGTATGTACCCTATAGAATGAGGCATTAGAATTGTATGAAAAACTTGGCAGAAAAGAATTTTTCACTTGCAAATTTTATAAAATTATTTCTACAGCGTTGGGATCTTCATTATGAATAAGACAAGTGTGTGAATGTTTTTGAGGATATTAGGAAAAAATAAAGTGAAGTATACATTATTGTTCAAGAATCTCCCTCATCCCCCATGGAAGATAAAGCACATGAACAAGCATTTCATGTTTCCATTCAAGATATACATGAGGATATTGTTGGTGATGGAGCATCCATCTCATCCACTCAAGAATTCAAGGGTTTGGTAAGTTTTGTTTGGTATTTTCTTATGCGTTTGAAGAAAGAATTTAGAATACAAACCCTTATAACAAGAAGGTTGTTTATATTCGTTTAAGGGAAGGAAAATAGATGAGATTTTTTATTTTATTAATCATGGTGGGGATGGGATTGTTGGATTTTTTATGGATACCCCATCTATGATACATTTTCGACAACACAGGTATTCCAACAAAATACAAACACCTTAAGTAACCACTCTCAACACCATATCAAATATCAACACACCAATGTTTTTACGTGGTAAAACCCATATGGGGAAACGTCCATGGCCCCAGCCAACATGGCCACTTGAGGTAATTTATTAATGAAAAATAAAATATATTATAGAGAGTTTCTCACAATCAATCATTAGCAAATGACCCTCCATGTTGTTTAAATAGATATCATGGACCAATTGGGTGTTAATCCATGAATCAATGTAGTCATTAAGATCGAGGAGAATATGATCCTTCATATCACTCTTTGTCATAATCATATTGTAACCATTGGATTACACATGCATATTGATGCATACTAAAGAAACACACTAAGAAACACAATTTAACCTAAAAACACATTATACCAAGTTGATCTTAACTAACTCCTAAGTGTCTTAATATCCTAACATCACCCATTAAGAACAACTTGGGATAGGATTGAAGGATTTACAAAGGTGACACAATAGGAGAAGGGATGAGGCATTAGAACCTATACCCCCTTAATAACAACTTCATGAACTCCTAACATAGATCGAAGTTTAGAAAACTTCACTTTTGTAAGAGACTTTGTGAAAATGTCTACAAGTTGATCCCCTGTAGAAAAAAAGAGCACCTCAATAACTCGATCATGAATGAGATTTCGAATGAAGTGCATATGTAGCTCAATGTGTTTTCCATGTTGATTTTGAACTAGATATTTGGCAAGCTTGATGGAACTCCGATTGTCACACTAGAAGGTGATCAGATGTTGTTGCTAGAATCAAAACTCTGAAAGGATCTATCGAAGCCACAAGGATTCTTAACTTGCATTAACCGTTGCTCAATACTCTGCTTCTGTTGAAGAAAGAGTAATATCTTGTTTTTTCTTATATGCCCAAGTGGCAAGTTCAGAAACAAGGGTGAAAACATAACCTTTAGTAGACTTCTGATTAATAGGGTTTCGGACCCATTCTGAATTAGTGAAACCAACCAACAAAGGAGTCCTCCTAAATGGTAATGTATCCCAAACTGAATTGTACCCTATACATACTGAAGTATCCTTTTATTTTCCTTCTAATGGATTTCCTAGGGTGTTTGCATATACCGGGAAACAAGACCAACAGTAAAGGAAATATCAATATGGGTATTAGTTAAATATAAGAGGCTACCAACTAACTTATGGTACAAGGTGGCATCAACTTCAGGAGAAGTACAAGTGGTAGCAAGTTTCACTCTAGACTGGAAGGGAGAAGGGGATGGTTTAGAATCATCCATGTCAAAGCGATGAAGAAGGTCAAAAGCATACTTAGACTGGGAAAGAAATATTCCTTCCTTGGTTTGCAATACTTGGAGGCCAAGGAAATAATGAAAATAGCCTCAGTATATCATTTCAAATTTATTTTTAATGATGGTTTTCACATGGGTTAAAAGTTTAGGGTCACAACCAATGAGGATAAGGTCATCAACTTAAAGAACAAGTATTATGATATGGATTTCTACTTTCTTGGTATATACATTAGGTTCAGAATGACATTTAGAAAAGTTGGTGTCAAGAAAAAAGTTGTCCATTTTGGCATACCGAGCTCGAGGAGCTTGCTTAAGACTATAAAGAGATTTATTAATGTGACAAACAAGGTTGGAATCATTCTGGACATAGTCGGGAGGTTTTTCCATGTAGATTTCTTCTTGCAAATATCCATGCAAGAAGGTAGATTTAACATCCACTTGATGGACCTTCCATTTATGTAAGGCAGGAAGGGCTAGAAAAAGGCAGAAGGAATTCATTTTGGCTATGGGGGAAAAAGTTTCATTATAGTCAATGACTTCAACTTGAGAGAACCCTTTTGGAAACTAACCAGGCCTTGTGTCTTTAAACACTTCCATATGATTCATACTTAGTTTTATACACCCAAGTGTGTCTGAATAAATTATGAATTAAAGTTAAGAAATACTTGCATACAGAGAAAGAATGAGAAGAAATCGGACCACACAAATCACTGTCAGCAAGATGCAAAGGGGTTGAGGTGTGCCAGGAGGCACGTTTGTCAAAATTGTCCCGATGATGTTTGTTGAGAACATCACCAGCACAAACACCATCTTTGCAAGAAACAAGAGGAAGACCAATCTCCATGTGTTGATTACTTAGTTTTTGCAATGAGAGATAGTTTAGATGAACAAACTGCTCACTTCAAAGTTTGCTCAAGTCATCACTATGAGCAACAAAAAATAATGGAAAATATGATGACCCAAAGTTTTCAAACCTGTACAACCTGGTAATATCATCAGCAATTCTAGTTGCAAGGACATTCTTAGGATCTTTTAAATCCTTAATTATGACTTGGTGATGTGAAAACTCTATGGATTTACCTTCACCTAAATGAGTGTTCTGATACATTGATAGAAGGTTGTAGGAAATTCTTGGAACACGTAATACATCATTGAAATAACCATTATCTACCTGAATTGTTCCAAACTCTACAACACTAAGATATTTATCGTCACCAAAAAATATTTTCTTGGTGTTACATTCATTAAGAGAAGAAAAGATGGATTTATCCTTAGCCATATGATAATATGCTCCAGAATCAATAAGCCACTCATTAGAAGAATAAGTAGAAGTTTCATTGAAGGAGAAAATAGAAGCAAAAAGTGCATGTCCACGAGAAGAAGAGAAGAAGAATCAATATTGATGTTGTGCTTCTTCATTGTTGCTTCTAAGGCTTCCATCTTTCTAAAACATTTGACTCCACATGATCATCTTTCCTATAAAAGTTGCAATGTTTGTCGGTATTCTTGTTTTTGGATTTTCTCCTTTGTCACCATTAGGAGCATAGGTTGGAAGAGAGGGTTTGGGACCCTTGTTTTTCATGTTGTTGTGGAAAGGTTGTTGCTTCTTGGGATTCTTCAATTTATCTTTCTGTTGGGCCACTAAGGCTTTGTTGGATGTACCTGTAGTGCTAATCAATCCAAGTTGCATAGGATTATCTTGCTCTTGAATAAGAACATCACAAAAAGACTCAAGAGAGGTCTCTTTATAAGCACCCCCTAGAGCTTCCCTAGTGGCATAAAAGGTAGATACAAAAACAGAGTATGCATGACCAAGCTTAGAAAGAATAACATATATTCATCAATCTTCCTTCAGATCTAGTTTGTAGTCTATACATAAAAGTCTAGGTGTTTTGAAATTAGATACATAATCTTCAATGCAAGAAAAAACATTGGGACTTAAAGTTATTAATTGGTTTTCTAACTGGTGGGCTCAAATAATATTGTGTTTACCAAGCACGGCTTGAAGCTTTTCCCAAGCTTCATTGGGGGAATCAATTCCCTGAAGGTGAAACCTTAAATCAGGAGATATGGACATTTTGATTATTCCACATGCGTCATCACTCTTATTATCCCATTTGACTTTATTTTCATCTTCAATGGGCTCTTTTTATTTTCCCAAGGTAATCTAATACAATCATATACTTCTTTTATTTTTTTTAAGTAAAAAGGAGGATCCTGTTGTATTAAAAGTGCAGGCTTACAATATCGTTTGGAATCCCAATTGTCCCACCTAAAGACGGAAACCGGAACATCTGGCTTCCTATGCAACTTGTTTCAAAAATCAGCCTGCCATCTATCCTGCCCGAAGGAAACCAAGACATATGGCGGTCATTAGTCTGAAAATGTTTCCTTAGCTTACTACTTACAGCATATTGAAATTTTAACAGAGCTAGAGCCCTAGTTCTAAACAAAACAAAACCTCTAACCAGAGACATTCACAATAGAAATTACCCGGTGGTTTCAACATCTCCTTCATTCTTTCTCGCTCTGGCTGGGAGCGGGAAGGGTTGTGCACACGTTGGGAATCGTCATCCTAGTGATGTGTTGGAATAGTCATCGTACAGCATGTCGAGGCACTGGTTGATTTGGAGGGTACGTTGGATTTGGTCTTCCACCAGGCTTCTCGTTTCAAATATCAACTCCAGGTGTTCCGAGTGGAGGACTGGAGGCTGGACACATCATACTTCCTGCATGAAAGAGAGGGGACGTGGCTCCGGAGCCCTGCCACCCTCCCTTACCCAACTATCCTTCGTTTCTCCAGTCTCTCACCTATCTTGTTGTCCTCATTGAGCTTCCTGGTGGTCCGCTACCCTTGAGATTTCACTTGTTGTTGAAGTTGTCATCGCTTCCACACCATCCAGTATTTCTTCTTCGACATAGAAAGTGGCGGGTTCCTCTGTTGGGTCACCTTCTGTGTGATTGTGCATAGTTTATGCAGCTCTTGGCTTAGATTCACCTGATAAGCAGGTTCACGGATTCCAATTATCAAGAACAGTGAAGAGGAGATGTTCTAGAGGAAACTAGATGGGTTCTTCCAGGAAAATCTCCTCCACATAGGCCATGGGAAGCATCCTAGGCTATCTGGTCTTGCGGGCTCTCTACGTCCGAGCTATGGACAATGCCCTCTCAAATTTTTGTTGTCTCTTCCTGTAAGCATCAAATGCATACCACGCGGTGCCTCTGTGAGGACGACCTCTTGCCCTCGTCATGTGGATGATCAGAACTATAACTAGAGCATCAACTTGGTGCCTAGCTCTGCACCAATGCTCAGAAATTTCAGACTTCCACTGTTCGAATTCAAAATGCATTGCATCCCATCCAGAACCACTGATAAACATAAGGGTGATCGTGACAGGGTTAGCCATTAAGGCTATCCCCCTAGTGCCCTATGTGTTCGTCCTCTTCATGCACATGAGAGGACTCTTCCCATGGGTTTGGCTGCTCGAGCTTGCTCCCATCTTAATGTTGATGAGATGGGAGACGGTGGCCTGTAATTAAGGCCCTGCCAATCTCTCCACCGCGTGCCCAGCTTGCTCGACGTGGCACCCCATCTGGGGTTAGTAAATCCTTTTTGGCAAGAGCATGACATTGGTCTGAGATATCTGAACTTTCAAAGATGTGTGCCTCCCAGTAGATGCATTCCATCTTCATTTATACCCATTCATTTGTCAGACAATCAGCTACCTTGTTTTCTTCTCTTTTCACATGAGAGGGTATGATGCTGAGGTTGGTTCTGAAGAGGGCCCTGAAGTCCTCTAGCAACCCTGAGAGTCTCCAACTCGGTGAAATTTTTGTCAGGCTTTCCCCATGGATAATATTGGTGATTAGTTGAATGACAATCTATGAGTCCCCCTCCAGGATAAGCTTGTGGAAGTGATTGACATTTGTTGTTTGGAGACCTTGTAAAAGGCCAGTGAGCTCTGCCACATTGTTTGTGCTTTCCCCCAAGTATCATGCTACAAGGCAGAGGATCTCGCCATTAGATTTTCTGAGTGTGGCTCCATATCCCGCAGGTCCTAGATTCCCTTTGGAAGCCCCATCAAAGTTGATCTTTATGAATCCTGTTGGGGGAGGGGACCAGGTGGTTGGGCTGTTGTGCTAGCCTTTGGGTGCAGTTACCGCAAGTTGATTAGTTAGGCCAGGCTGCCAACTCTGAAGTATGAATTTCTCCTCTGGAGTGCATTTTAGGTCCTCTACTTTCCATGGTTTGCTTCTAATAGTTTCTTTGATGAGCATGATAGTTTTCTCCCAAGTTAGGGCTGGTGTGGAGGCCTTGGAGTGAAAGATTCTTTTGTTTCTTTCCTTCCAAATTTTCCAAAGAGTGAATCCCGGGAGGAGTTGCCAGATGTGTGCCATAATAGGATTTTTGTAGGAGAGTGAGTCCCAATTTTCTATTGTGTCGTTGATGTTGCTCGTGTCTCGATTTGATTTGCGCATTACTTGAGCTCCTTGATCCCAAATCCATTGACTGAAGGGACAGTTGTTGAAGATATTATCCCTTATTTCCTCTTGTTGTTGGCATAAGGCGCAGATTGAGGGTCCTATGAAGCCCCTTTTTCTGAGGTTATCCCAGGTTAGGACACGATTGTGTGCCATAAGCCATAAAAATGTGGACACCTTAGGCCAGAGTGAGGTGCTCCAGACCTTGTTCCATATGTTCCCCCTATCATGATTCTGGTAGTTTCCCTGTAGATAGTAGGCCTCTTTGACTGAGAAGTTACCAATGGTGGAGTTCCCCCATCTAAGAATGTTCGGGCCTTCTTGGTTGGAGATTTTCCTGTGAATTGCATAGTGTTGCCAAGCGTGTAGGTCTATGTCCTCTGGGACTAGTAGCTCCTGAGTAAATGTTTTCCATTGACGCCACGACAGTATTTGATCTACAATTTTCCAAAGATATTTCACCCTTAGAAATGTGGCCTGGTTTAGTGTCTACCTGAGGGGGTTGAGTTCTTCCAGGTCACTTAAACGTTTGTGTTGTTGCCACGAGTCCTGCCAGAACAATTCACTTTCTCCATTCTGAATCTCCCAAAAGGCATGTTTTTGCACTAAGTCTCTGTTATGTCAGGTTGTGTTCCAAATATTGGATCCCTGTATTTGGTCATTGTGTCTAATGAGTTGGTCTGCCTACGTGAGTGGAGCATACTTTTGTTTCCAGATTTGCACCCATAAAGTTGTTGGGTTCTTTAGCCATCTCCACTGCATTTTGGCACCCATAACTTGGTTGATTTTTCCTGGATCATGAAGTCCCAACCCTCCCATACTTTTCGGCGTACAGAGCTTGTCCCATCCTATTAGCGCCCATTTCTTGTTTGGTTGGTGCCCGTGCCAAATTAAGTTGCGTTGGAGGTTTCTGATTTCTCTAATGACCTACTTGGGGGCTGCCAAGGTTGTGAAAATATAAGTAGCCAAGGTCTGCAAAACTGATTTGAGCAGGACCAGTCTGGCTGCAATGTTGAGGGGCCTAAAGGTCCAGTTATTCAGCCTATTAGAAATGGAAAGAAGCAGACTGTCCCAGGATATCGATCTTTCCGACATGCCAGTTAGAGGAATGCCTAGGTAGTTGGATGGAAGGGAGCTCTTGGGTATGCCCAGGAGTCTGGAGATATGAATTTGGATCGCTAACAGAGTGCTGAAGAAGTAGAGTTTAGATTTGTCTAGGTTGAGAGTCATGCATGAGGCCTCTACAAAATCAGAGAGGATGGAGTTGAGCGTGTTGGCCTCTCCTGCAGTTGGGGTGTTCATGAGGAGGGTGTTGTCAACAAATTGACTATGCGAGGGTGTCGGTTGAATTTTTTAAAAGGTTAAGCCTTTGAGAGATCCTTCCAGGACCGTTGTCTTGATGTAACGCCCCAGGCCTTCCGCCATGAGAACAAACAGAAAAGGCGAAAGGGGGTCACCTTGTTTGATGCCTCTGGAAGGGGAGAACGGTTGGGAAGGCACCCCATTGACGAGAATGGAGAAGAAGTTTAAGGAAGTAAGATTTAAGATCCAGTTTACCCATTGTTGATCAAATCCAAAGGATTGAGTCTGTCAAAAGTTTTTGAGAGATCTAGTTTGATGAGCATACATGGTACATTGGTCATCTTGAGGGAGTGGATGACCTCGTGAGACAGTATGACGTTGTCCAAAATTTGTCTCCCCTCTACATAGCCTGCTTTCTCCTTGGAAATGACGAAAGGAAAAATTGGCTTAAGGCGCTTTGCAATCACCTTTGTAATGATTTTGTAGATGACGTTGCAGAGGGAAATTGGTCTGAACTGTTTGGGATGAGTGACCCACTCCTCTTTCAAAATTAGGGTGAGAAAGGTAGCGTTGAGAGAGGAGAGGACTTGGCCTGAGGTTCTGGATTCCTCAACAACCTGCCATACCTCTTCCCTAATTAAATCCCAGCAGTGGAGGAAGAAGTCGATGGTGAAGCCATCTGGGCCAAGGGATTTTCCTAAGGGCATTTATTTCACTGCCTTGTCCAATTCTTCTTGAGTGATGGGTCTCATCAGTGCTACATTATGTTCTGGAGTCACCGGAGAGGGTATGTGACTGGTTACCCATCGGATTGTTGTCATTCTATCCTCACTGGTTTTTGTTAGGATATCTTTGTAGTAGTTGTTGAGCTCTTCTGCAATTTGGGTGTGTTCTCTTATTGGATTTCCCTGAGCATCCTCCAAATGATTTATTTTGTTTATGTATCGGTGATACACCATAGCTCTGTGGAAGAACTTTGTGTTCATTTCCCCCTCTTTGAGCCATTGGACCCTGGATTTATGTCGCCATAGAATTTCCTCTTGTTTTTTCCTCTCTTCCAGCTGCACTTGGAGCTTCTCCTCCTCTTTCATTAGATTAGTGGTTCGAGTCCTTATGATGAAAGTTTTATTTATCTCTTCTAGTTTGTTTTCTATGTCCTACATGCTTTGGAATATATTTCCAAAGGTATGTTTTTTCTAGAGCTTCAGCGAGTACTTGAAGTTTTTGAGTCACTGCTGGAATTTGTACATGCATGTACCATGATCTATTTTTGCCTGAGCCCACCAGGATTTTGCTAGCTAATGAAATTCTGGGTGTGAAAGCCAAAATTTCTCAAACCGAAATGGTTTGTACTTGGGTGTTGCCCTAGTTTCTAGGCAAAAGGCCATTGGCCAGTGGTCCGAACCTGCTTTCAAGAGAATGAGACTTTCCATATTTGGGTCTACTTCTATTAATTATTTTTCTGCAAGGAAGTGATCCAGACGGCAAGCAACATGTTGGTTCCCTGATCTACGGTTGGACCAGGTGAATGTGTCGTTGTGATTTTCAATGTCTACTAGCTTTAGTTGATCTATGAGGTTCTTGAACTTACCACTATCTGACTCCAGACGTTTGGTTCCTCCTGTTTTCTCTTCCAGCGACAGGATCATATTGAAGTCGCCCCCTAAGATCCAGTTGGGCGTGTTCAGCAGTGTTTTGATGTGGGTTAACCGCTTCATGAGTTTTTCCTTTTCCTGTTGGATTTGGGGTCCATAGACATTTGTAATATCACCCTCCTGAGTTGATCATGTGATCTCGAAGTGGGTAGTGAGTGTGCCTATAGTGTAAAAAGGTCTACTTAAAGTGATGTTGTTGGGGTTCCAGAGAATGGCCAATTCCCCTGAAGCCCCTGTGGAATCAGTAAGTATGAACTCACAACCCCTCCAGATGTGCTGGAAAATGGTTTATGCCTCTGTACCAGCACATTTTGTTTCTTGCAAAAGTAGGATATCTGGATTTTCTACTCTAATGCAATCTCGTAGGATCCTTTGTTTAGATCGACCATTGAGTCCCCTGATGTTCCAGGTGATAATATTCATCATAATGATTGTGGTGTTGGGTGGAGGTATCCCTCTGAGATATTTTTGATCTGCCCCGAATTGAGCATGAGATTGCTTGCCTCCTTGATGATTTGTTGGGTTGATTTATTTCCCCTTATTTTGTTCTCCCGTGGTACCCTCTTTGAGTCTGAGCTTGGATATGTGGCTATACCTAGTCTTGTTGTGGATCATGTTGTGGATTCAAGAAAGACTTTATGTACCTTTCGAAGTTTCTCTTCAGGGAGGGCTTGCAGATCCTTTTGATTGAGAGCTTCCTCAAGTTTTTATAGGTCGATGCCTGCTGGATCCTGATCATCCAACTGCATCAAGGTGTCTCCATCTACGCCTCCCCCCTCTTCTGGGTTGATCTCGCGATTTGGGCCAGAGGAAGGTGTGGCTTGGTTCTTTCCTTTCTCCTGTTGTTTCGATTTGTGCGGATCTTGGATTTCTTCCTCTACCAGTAGCTGATTCAGAATCTCATAAGAGTTTTTTGTCGAGATCTTGGGTCGTGGATATGGATTTTTCTTTCTCGGTGGGTTTTTTTTCCTGCCTATGGCAGTGGTGAAGCCATCTTTCTGCTTGGTTTCGCTGGCTTTGGATGCTTGGATATTCAGAGGACAGACTCTAAAGAGGTGGTCATGTTCATGGCATTTTCTGCAATGGAAAGGGATATGTTCATAGTCCAACATTTTTTGTCAATCCTCGCCTTGATATTCCAAAGTAACAAATCCCAAGAGAGACTTAGAGATGTTTATATAGATGCAGATTCAGGCGTATGAAGTGTATTTCCTCTGCTTTGTGGCTTCTGATGTTTTGACATAGTGACCCACTGTGTTCCCGATTCCCATAAGGATTTCCTCCAGCCATAACTCTTGTGGAAAAGAGTATAATCGGATCCATATGGGAGCCATTGTGAAGTCCTCCTTGTCTGGGTTGAATCTCTCTGTCTAGAAGCATAGGAATATCCCTACCAAGTTGTAGAAGTATGGCCCATTCTCAAAGATTTTGTCTGTATCTTCTAGATTGTATAGGATGATTGTGAAAAAAACCTTTGAGTTTTGTTGAACCTCATAGTCCCCCTTAGGGTTCCACCAGTGTTTTATCCATCGGTTTAGGTCACGTTCAGAAGGCCACAGTCCTAGAAACTTTCCTATGAGGGCATGCTCTCGCATGAACTGTGTGTTCACCCACTCTTGTTGAGCTTATGAGATATATCGATGGTTTATCCAATTGCGGGATGCATTTGCTAGGATCCCAACCACGAGATGCTTTTGGATGGGACGTTCCTGCTTCCACATCCATCTCTTTCCTGAGTCCATGTTCTCTGGCAAGGATTTTATCGCGCAGCTGCAACGGTGGCTCGAATGAGGTTCGTTTGGCTCTTGTTCTCGTTCTATCATTGGTCGTAACTTTGTTGTATGAGGGGGGTTGCCCCCCCTCTTCCGGATTCATTCTGACAGCTCAGAACTGGGTGTTGTCTGTGCCAGACCGTAGCAAGCGGTAGGTTTCATGGTGGCTCGTTCCGTTCATGCAGCCGGTTTGCAGAGTATTCATTTCAGAGCGCTAGGTTTTTTTCCAACTCTTCCTGTGTTTTACAATCATATATTTCTTAGTAAATCCTCCATATGGGATTTCCATGAGAAGTAGTTGTTATTGGTAAGAAAAATATCACTAAGAGAATCCATATTAAAATATACAAAGAATATGGATTTAAAGATTGAAACTGATGGTCGGGATGGAAAGCACTCGAAAAAATAATCTATTTCAAAAAAAACAGCACTGGAAACAGACTTCAAATGTGAAAGTTATGCCCTTTTGAAAAAAATACATAAACAATAACCAAAGAGTCATGTGGCAAGTAGAATTTGGTCCACGTGGTGATGCTCCTCCTTATATAACTTTTCATGTAAGGTCACCTTTAAATCAATTACTTATTAAGTGACTCACTTTAATAGAATAAGTGGGAATCACTTTTATAATGAAGTTACTTTGTAATTTAAAGTTGCATGCAAAATAGAGTAACTAAAAAGAATATTAAAGCTACTTATAGTGATTCACTTTTATAAATTAAGTGCAATACATTTTGCAATGAATGCTTGAAATTTTTCAAAAAAGTAACAAAAAAGATACTTGAACTCAAAGTCTCTTACTTAATAAAGCAACTTTCAACCACGTGAGATAATGCAAAACGTATTATAATCTTAAGAAAGAGGATGGGGGGGTTGTTGTGGAAGACGGATTTGAAGTGCATGCTAAAAAAAAACTTAG
Source organism: Picea engelmannii (assembly GCA_009831015.1). Lineage (NCBI taxonomy): Eukaryota > Viridiplantae > Streptophyta > Pinopsida > Pinales > Pinaceae > Picea > Picea engelmannii. Next base: position 12,880 of record WSFP011497719.1, read on the forward strand.
TTTCATGCATTCAAACAAAAAAAAAATCACTTCTCGACAACAAGAAGGGTTAGATATTGGTTAGCTTGAAATCAAGTTTTCCCATTGTTTCTGATTTGTAGAGATCACACAGAGCGCATGACAGAGAGAAGATGCATACAAGAAAACACTTTCTGCTTTGTTTCTGATTTTTCGAGATCACACAAAGCGTAGGGAAAATAGCATATGCAGACTAGAAAGAGTAGCAAGATGGAAATAAAAACAAAGAACTGAAATATTATCTCTGTAAAAATATTTTAAAAAGGGCATATGTTGGATTTATGCCTCCAGATATGACTGAGATGGTCGTATATTGGGCAAATGGGAATCTTTTCGAGTGAAATGAAAAATATTTCTTACTGGAATGAGCGCTCCGGACGTAATGGAAAGTCTTCTTGTCCCAAAAATGTATAGAAATAGCAGAAGCCATAACTGCGGCAACACTTCTTCCAGTTCTCGATTTACAATGGGAGAAGATCTTCAAATGCACTCTGATACAATGTTCGACAACATGTGTATTCCAAAAGAGGATGAACACCTTTAGTAACCACTCACACAACCAAATCAAATATCAACAAACTGATATTTTTTCGTGGTAAAAACCCAATGGGGAAATTGTTAATGTTTATGCCATTATTATAGTTCTTTTCATTTCATAAGATAAGAGCATAATAAGAACAAGATCACTGAGAAATACACATCCACAAGAGACACAACATTTATCCTGGGAAACCCTCTAGGGGAAGAAAACCCAGCAAAACTTCCTTATCATAAATAGCTTATACAATGTCCAAGAGATAACTCAAACCAATACAGAAAGTCCTCCCCAAGAGATGCGCCACCCTTCTTCTCCTCTCTCCAACTTCCAATTGCAGCTTGCCTCATAAGATAATGAGCAAGTGAAGTATGTCTTAGAAGTGAGGCGCTAGCCTCTTATTTATATCAATATGGCACGTGTGAAGAGTCACCATCTGGCAGGGCCGACCTCTCACTCTGGGTGGGTAAACCCACCTTTAATTAATTCTGGGTCTTCCATTATAACTGTTGGGGACGACTTCTTATTCTTCCCTTTGTAATTGTCCGATGACCAATCTGTAAAAGGGGATTTGGTCCTTATACATTTACCGACATGATTAATCCTCAATGGGGATTAATCCAATAACAATAATAATAATAATGACATGATTAATCCTCAATGGGGATTTAATCCAATAATAATAATGACATGATTAATCCACAATGGGGATTTAATCCAATAACAAAA